>JBBMOE010000007.1:4077155-4256540 GCA_037975065.1 Chaetodon trifasciatus
AATAAAAATAATATGTTCAGAAACCACCTTTCACTGAGTTCTGAGGTAAACAGAAGGTTGAGACCAGGACTGAACAAAAGCTCAGCCAGGGATTACAGTGAACCACCACAGCCCGAGCGATAACACCCCAACACCTCAGCTAAGGCAGGAGACAGAACTCATCAGAAGCAGAAAGCTGTATTTAATGTAAGATTTAGAGGGTTTTTGACTTAAGGACAGGCATCTTACTGTTTATGTCACTATGAGCTGCATAAAAATGGAAAATTAAGAAATAGCAGCAGTATTTTACCGTGCCACTGTGAGGGTTGACAGAAGGTTTGTATATTAAATCCTTCATCTTGGAGGAAACCAGAGAGAGAGAGGAGCGTTATGAGGAACATCAAACAGATGCCAAGTTTGTCACTGCAGCAAAATTTAAAAGAGCGTCTTTGGAGCTTGGTGACACAACCATCCTTCATCCTACAGCTGGGGACATTCTAACCGCTTTTGTGTTTTCTTGCCAACTCACAGAAAAGCTGCTACCGTTGGCTTTATGTGCATCAGAAGGATCGCTTGGCCTATTGGGCAATGATGAGCAAACTTGCTTATAGAGATTAGAGGTCTTGTGTTACAACTGCAGAGTAGGACAGTAATGTTCATCCAAATGGCTAACAAGCAGGCTAATAGTCATATTTCTTTGGTTTGCTGCTTGTTTCCATACAAACAAACGCATTCAGCTCTGGTGAAATATAGGAAGCAGCATGTACACCAATAACAATCATAATTATCATTATCATTAGAATTATTATTGTTGTGCTGGGATGAAGGGCTTGTGCAGTGAGAGAGAAAAACACTATATGGACACAAACCCTGAGGCTACTGCTTCAAAATCAAAGAACAGATTACATTTATTAGTCAGAGCACTCACTTAAGAACGCAGCACTGGCAGAGCATTAAATATTTTTGAATTTTGAATGATTCTCCGTCAAATCGGCAGAGAGAGGCGCATAGAAACAGCTGTTCGAGGCTCTCTCTCTCTCTCTTTCTCTCTCTCTCTCTCTCTCTCACTTGTTTCTCTCCCTCTCTCTCTCTCTCTCTCTCTCTCTCTCTCTCTCTCTCTCTCTCAGCGCTGACTCCAAACCTGCATGTGTTTTTGGTTGCTGGAGGAAACCAAAGCGAGGACGGGGTAATGCACAGTATTTTGTCACTTTTTGAACTACTCTCTTTGATTCAACATTTCAAGATTCAAAGGTATTATTCGTCACATGCTCACTCAATAGAAAACCTACTAATAAAGAATGATTATTAGAATATAAGAGTGACAATAAATAAACATGTGCATATGTACATACGTCCCCCTTGCAAGGCAAACTACACACTAAAAATGCACACACACTTAAATTGTCACTTGGTGCTGTAGCTTTACTTTTTTCCCTTTGTGCATTGCATTGTGGGAGAATGGCATTCATCAACAGCACACTCAAAAATCAAGGCTCCTTAGCATTCATACTAACTGTTTCCAGTAGACTAATTTACAGCCTACATACTCAAAACCCAAAAAGATTTAGTTTGTAGTACCGATTCAGGGCACAGGTAAAGAAATTGAGCTCTTCATTAGTTCAGACAGTGCACTTCAGTTGGGCTTGCATTAGCTGACTGCTGCTTTAGTGATGCTTCACAATCACTGGCCCCTTCACCAGCCGCTTGGCCACCAGCTGACTAGTAGCATCCAATCATATTCACTCAGGTGTTCAGTGCAGCCATTATAATATTACACTTCTCACTATTATTCTGCTCAGTCCAGCAGCGTCTGCGGCTGCAGCTCCCTCCTAAGTCTCAACCTCCTGTTCTTTTGGTGTTGATTTAACAAAGAGATAATGTTTGTGTATGTGTTTATTAAGGGTGGATTAGTTCTCCCAGCAGAGCTGCTTCAACAACAGAGTGTTTCCTGCAAAATTTACCTGTATAACCATTTACTTCAGAGCATCTTCGACGTAATCTGTGTTCTTTGATGTGTCTCTGACTCACACTGACGTTTGAAAGCAAAGTGCTACAGATAGGTGGGCAAAGTGAAACTACAAAAAAAGTAGGTGTCTCTGCTCCACATCAAAATACAAGAATACTGTATGTCTCTCTCTTCCAAGAAAATACTATATTATATTTATTATATGATAGATAAACCAATATTAAATTGTATTCATATAACCAGAGATAGAACGAGGAATAAGAAATTATAACTACGTATCACATAATTAAGAAAGTCACACACATTCATTTCATCATTGTGCTAAATCTGTTGTGCAGACAGGTCCAATGAGAGTGAAGGGGAAGTGATAATAGAGATGATCATGACTGTATTGCACATGTCAGTCAGGAAGTCTTACGTGACGCGTTGGCTGAGCAGAGTGGATTCTGCTCAGTCCTACATTCGGCTGCTACAGTGGCGCTAGGCTGTGCGTGGGAGAACACAGCAGCCCTAGAGTAATAATTAGTCCAGTCTCTTGTTGGGCAGCTGATTCACACATCAGCATTGGCTCACTTCTTTCCTTTTTCCTCTATTTTATTTATTTATTTATTTTACTTTGTTCCTCTGAATCTTCTTTTTTTTTCCTCAGTCCCAACTTGGCTGCCTCCATCTCTCCTCCTGTGCCTCCCTCTGTCTTAATTAGCCTCAATTCTCTTCACTTCACTTTGATTGGATTCAATTTGATTCAATTCAGCAGAATTCAATTCAAGGTTTAGCAGAGACCACACAAGATTACATACGAACCACAAACCTAACAGCAGAAAAAGTTCATCCGTCTCTCTCTCTCTCTTCCTCTCTTTCCTGATTCTCTTTTTGCCAGCCATGATGAGCTGCAGTGAAACTGAATAATTCACAAGTGCAGCAGCACCACTCGGGAAGACCTCAGCAGTCAGTGATAGACAGGAAACAGTCCGGGCGGTTTGTCTCTGACAATGCACATCTCAAGTACCTGTGCATCTGTTCACTGCCACTGCTGTGGATACCAGTGTAGCTTTTGCATTTCAGCCAGTCTGTTGTCCCACAGGCTGCAGAATGCACCTCCATTTTCAAGCTGCTATTTTCATTCTGGAGAGAAATACATTGAGTTGTGATGTTTTCTTGCTGGGCTGACCAGGTTGTTGTGCCACACCGAACTGTACACATCATCTTCATGATGCCCTTCTGGCTGCTACTCTATTACGAGAGTCCTGATTCAAAATCTACAGCCAAATGAAACAATATGGCAGCACATGAACACGTTATTGTCCCTCTGTTTCTCGGGTGAGACACAGTGAGTTTTATTTTGTTAGAGGGGCCGTGAGGTGCTCGGCAAGGCCATGGACCTTTCAAAATATTTGCTATATAAAATTGAAAAAGCTATTTGTTGTATGAAAAACATCCCAGGAGACAAATCACATCCTCTGGCAAAAAGATGAGAAGGAATCCCGCACAAAAAGTACATTGTTTGGGGGGAAGATGACTAAAGCAAAACATGACTCATCTTTGACCAGCTCTGTGTGGTCTTATGATCCAAACTACATGTTTGAGTCATCTGATGCTTTGATGTCACGATGATCTGTCATGCACAGAAACAAGTCAGCGCTCGCCCCAGTCCAGGACAGACCCGGCTCGAGCAATAAAGGTCATGAGGAGATTATTAGTCAGTTGATCAGCATTCATTCAAACCGGCGAAGAAGCAAAACAAGCTGATTTCAAGCTGTCTTCTGATGACTGCATGAGTTAAGATGCAATTCAAATTATTTTAATGAGTTTACTTTTTACTGGTCCTTCCTCATGCATATCATAAATAAAACATCATCATCATCATGATTGCAATGAGTGGTAATACCAGAGTGAACTTTTGATATCCAATGAACATGCGTCATGATGCAGCAGAAAAAACTCGAGCTGGAGTTCATTTTAAAGTACGTCTGAGTTAGCTGAAGGATAACATTACCAGCTGGAGCCATAATTCTTCCACCTGTGCAACATCATGTGTCAGCAGAAGACTGAAATGAATATGGCTCTGCTGTCTCTCCCTTACATATTTTCCAAATGTTAAAATACTGCAAGAAGTGCAGACTGATCACTGTTCTCCAAAAAAGACATTCCTAGATTTAGCATACAGTACTCACCGCTGTAAGTGACAATCCGGATGGTGGAGTCACCCTCTCCGAAACGTGTGATGGGGGTGAGGCGCACCTCGTACGATTCGGGCTTTATGAGCTCAGTCAGGTTGTGCGTCATGAGCTCTCCTTTATTGATTGTTACATCCACGGGGATCTCCTGCTCCCACCAGCGCTGCAGCCCCATCTGGATTGGAAGAGGAACCACAAGAGGTTCAGATTAGAACTCAGAAGTTCTGTTTCTGTACCAACATGCACAAACACACAGGCGTTTTACACATAACTGACTTACAAAAAGCTTTTGAAACATCAACCACAGTCTGATACTGATACTGTTTCGCTCTTGTTCAGCGCTCTGTTCAGTGTCATCTTCTTTGAACACTGACTGTATGTTACCTACCCAGCACCAAATGACACACAGACACAGTTAAGGAATAGCTGGTGAACATAGTGAAGCATTTAGCTGCTACAGAGCCTGATGTTTCCCCTAGGAGATGGTGGAGACCAGAAACAGAGCTAAAAGGAGAGCGAATATTTGATATATAGGATGTAGCATGTCACATAGTCAGCTGAACTCCTGCGTCTCTGCTCATTATATCAATCTGCAAACAGGTGCTGAGACAACTTACATTCTTCTAACATTGATCATGACAGTTAAATCTGTTGAGATTTATCCTTTTTTTCATCCTTAGCATTTTTATGTTGTGTGTGATTTAATGTCTTAACTAAACTAGAATACAAACCACAAGGCTCTAGAGATTTTGCATGTACTATCACCACAAAAGGAGAGCATGTACATTACAGAGGACATTCTTCAGGAGAGTTTGCTCCAGGGAACATATTGATCACATGATCACAGCAGAAATGTATTCCCTTCACCATCAGTGCAGGATGTTCTGTCTCATTTGCCAATTAACCTTGTCTATAGGAATTTGTATGATCCTCCAGCATTAAATGCTACACAACAAAAACATTTTTTTCTGTGTAAGCTGTTGACAGCTAGCTGCTCATTAGCCACATTTACTTTCAAAGCAGCTCCCAGCCTCTGAATTCAAAGACTCCTATTAGCAAGCAGCAGAGACATTCTTGTATTTGCTGAGAGAAAAATCCCTGATAAATGTTTCACATTAAAGATATGTCTCAGTCGGCATTACTGTCCTTGCAATAGACGTGTTGTATGAGAACAGTAAGAACAACATCTTTGTGTTCTGTACATTACTGCCTTCAAGTTTTTCTTTAATCGTATTCTAAATTGTTTTGCTATCCCTTTCTATAGGGACTGTGGATTGACAGGAATTTCATATCTTGTCTTTGCACAGTGCAGAGCGCACAAGTCAGCCTGACTTTAGGTGACTAAGCTCAGGTATCACGCAAAAATTAGCTCATGCTTTTCATGTCTTCTGATACAATACAGCCCCTCGGAAATTCAAAGAAACAAAGCGAGGGCTTGTTGCTGCATTTGCTGGGGGCAAAGAGAAGAGAAGTAGGGTACATTTTATCCTTGAGAATCAGTTTAAGGGGAAGAGCTGCACAAAGACAAGTTACAGCTTCTGCATCACAATTAGTGACTTTACATGCCCTTCTCAGTCAGAGGAAAAGAGGAAGTGTATTACTAGCAGGAGAGGCAGAGATAGAGTGACTGAAGGTGTGGTAGCAGTGAAGCAGAGTCAGTGTGTGTGTGTGTGTGTGTGTGTGTGTACAATACCAATTAAGCAATTACTTAGAGCCTCGATGATCTGCAATTAAGGGGTGCAAGTTTTCATCACCATTAGTTTGCAGGTAAATAGTGTTTTGTCTGCCACTGGTAATTGCAGATGAAGCACTTGTCCCTACCTATTCTTTGAATTTTTAAAGTACAGAAGGCATGGCAGTTAATTGCCATAAATTACACAGTGTTGGTCTCTAAGTATATGTATGTGTGTTTCAAGACTGAGAAAAAAGAAGGACGTATTATTTTGCTTGATATTTTCAATGAGAAAACAACCTTTCCACGCAAACGGTGACAAAAAAGTAAACCTGCTGTTTCCAACTAGAGACACACAGATGGATTAGAAATGACACATCCTGTTTTATCCGTACTTGGCTGATTAATGTCTGTGGATTGGCTGTGAGGGGTTTGCAGATGCCAAAGGGAGGGGCTACCTGTCCGTGGCAGCAGTGATAGGCAGGTTCAAGAATAAGTTATTTATACACATGACAAACTACATCATTAGTCACTATACCTTAGCAGTGGTGCTAATGCACACGTGTGCATTGATTTTGTATCCGGACACGTTATCCGGATAATGAAAAACACATGTTAATGCAAGGAGTAAAGGAATCATGGTTGGAATGTGATGGGATCCGCCTGACCGCATGTGGAGATAATCTGACTCACACTGTGTTCAGATCTTAGGTAGGTATGAAGGCAATGTGTACAACGTGCTTGCATCTATGCACAACATGACATACACATATTTGTTTTAGCTAACATAAAATATGGGTTGTTCAAATTTAGACAGAGAGCAAGCGAGAAGGTTGAAAGAGACACCTATACTTAGCAATTTTATGTCTGTTCTGTGCTACGAAAGCATCAAAAGGTGTCTTATTCAACAGAACTGCGTGAAAAATACAGGTGGGAAATGAATGATATACAGTAAGAAATAACTGTGTGCAATACGGTGTGCTTAGCACTCATCTGTGCAGCTGACACTGTATGATACTTGCTGAAAGACGGAACGATGAATGAAGAAAGAAGAAACAGGATTAAACACAAAGGCAAGATCAGATTGTGAATTATCTGGATAATTTATATACAGGTTAATACAAGGTGTAAAGGGGGGTGTAAGTGGCCATAAGCTGTTTTTGCATGTTGCTACCAGTGTGTAGAACATACCTGTCAAAGAATATTTTTTTTCAGGTGTTAGAAAGAAAAAATATTAGTACACTTTATTTTATCTTTAGTGGAGGAAATTAAACATACCTACAAACCAACCTACATACACAGCAGTCGTGTCATACCTGCAACATTCCCGACCAAGGTTATCTCTGAAAATCAGCCACAAAACACATCAAATCTCACCCTCATGCATTTTCTGGCTTTTGTATCGCTGTGTATTTGCTTTATTTTGATTTCTTCCAACATCTGAACCCATTCCACATCATTAAATCTAGTTATGTCCCTTTTATGGAGCATAGCATTCAGGCGGAGCACTGATGCTGCATTAGTTGACTGGCACCAGCTGCATCATTCATTTTCTATAAATGCCAAATTCTTTGAAGCATCTAAAACTGAAATTCACTGTTTGTCATTAGTTTGTATTATATATTCTGTATTCACAGATTTACATTATAGAAAATTGTAGTTAAAACATAAATTTGAGACCTTAATGAAATGTGGATCAAATATTTGTCGGTGGCCTAGTTGAGCTCTGGCGAAACAAGCACTGCGTGGGTCTCCATGTTCACTTTACATCTCATATTTGGGTGTCATTACTTTCTAAAATGAATAGAATAAAATGCAATTAATTGATCAATATTCTTATAACTCTCGTGTAATAGAAAGCCCAGTGTAGGTCTCAAAAATCATTTCAAATGGATTTGATGGCAGATTGTAACAGGAGCAGCCTGTTAATTTACTCTCAGGGTTTGTGTCCTACCTCATTATTATTCCCAAGTTCCCACAGCATGCCGCTTTCTTTGCTTATGTTAAGGTGGTTGTATAACGCTGCGAGCATAAATAAAAGTATTAAAATATATGTGTGTGTAGCTGTGCATCACTTCGGAGACCTGTGCCCAATTTAAAGACATTCAATTAGCAAGTGAATGTCTAACAGGGGACTGGTGTGTGTGTGTGTGTGTGTCCCAGAGCTCCAGGCAGACAGAGCCTTAAAGGAACTGTGCTTCAATGTGCAAATCAAATCAAACTTGAGATGTTGATTGAGAAAAACATTCAACTTTTCAGACATTTTGAATCATACACATATTTACTGGCTTATGGATTTTGCACCTTTGTTTTGATTCCCATTAATGTTCACTGAATCACAGTGTCTGCGCTCAATTAAGGATTCTGTTTACATCCCATTACTTTTCATTCTCCACGTTTTCCCCACAGAGGCAGAGTGCTATATTGATTTAATTTCTTTTGATTGTGGCAGCAGTTCATGCGGTTTTTACGGCAACTTTAAAAGACAACAGGATTGATCAAAGCAATTGCAGGAGCCAAAGGAAACACGGGAGTAATCACGCTGATGGTGTAATGTTTGACGTGCGTTGATCTACTGTAGATTGCCGGCATGTAATTAGTATGGGTCCTATTGATCTGCTTGTGCACCCTGACTTGACAGATCAATTGGAAAGACGAAAGAGGAGGGGGAGGAGGAGGTGAGGAAGGAAGAGAGTGAAGAAGCAGTTCTAAGATGGCACGATGGAGATTGAAAGTTATCCTATAGGGGTTGGAGATGGGCAAACAAGCCCTTGGACAGCAGAGAAGGCTTTGAAGTAGCTGGGTATCAAAACAAGGGCAGATGTCACACCTTCTCATTGCATCCCTGACAGGAGCGGTGATTTGTGTTTTGTGATTCTCGTCCATGCATGCCTTTCAGCGAGAGCTTCATTCCCACTTCCCCTTCAGCCAGACTGTCTCTCACGAGGGCACTGGACGATAACACAAAGCAATCCATTATAGAGGCATGAGGTCCACCAGCTCTAAGTATTAATTCAAAAGCAGCGAGAGAAAATGATAATTCCAAGGGAATGGCAGGGGAGCTGCTGCTGGATCTATAAATAGATCGAGGTGGTGTAGTCCACGTGCCGAAGCCTTTCTTTACTGCACCACTCTTCCACAGTCTGTCCGGAGGTGTCTCTGAATTTATTTATTTACAAAAGGAGCCTCTCCTCCTACTCATTTATCTCCTCATTCCTTGTTCACTGCCTTGACTTTTATTTTTGACTCTCTCTGGTTTCAACTCGTCCTCACCAGAAGACTTCTGAAAAGATCTTATTATCAGTCTGAATCAATACTCAAAGCTCAGATTCAGTCAATCACAGAGGGTACACTGTATACTACAGTAAATCCTGTGAAAAAGTCAGTGAATTTTCCCTACAGCAAAGAATCTCTTTCATCTATGACAGCGGAGGATAGGTTGTTATGCCTCGCAGGAAGGAAATAATGGTCACAAAATGTACCCTCTCGAGATATCAAGGCAAGCAGGTGGAAAGAAATTAATTTGCCCAAACAATGATTGTCTGCATAAATACACTGGGGAAGTGTTGTTCTCTTTTCAATAAACAAATGCAGAAAAGGTTGAAATGTTAATGCGACTTCTGAATTGCTGCGGGTTCGTTCGAGCACAGATGCAGATGTAATAATCTGCTAAAGAAAAAAAAAAAAAAAAACAGCGTGCAGGACCAGCTGAAAATAGGAAAATCAGATGTATATTCCTGGCAAGTTTTCAGACAAACGCCTGGCAAGCGCAAACACAAGGCTCTGCAAGCACAACATCATTTATTACCAAACAGACCAACTGAGATAGTTGACAGGAAAATCATTGGGCTACACAAATGTAACTGGTTTAGAATGTGTTTTCAAGCTTCAATTCCTTGAGGGTGTAGTGTGAAACAAACATGAAACTATATTATTCATTGCAAACACATCTGTCAGGGTGTGCTCACTAATTCTGAGCAGAACTGAGATGGATTTAGCATTGCAGCATCTTCTTCTTCTTCTTTTTCTTCTTTTTTTTTAATATATGGTGGGGGGTTTTCTCCCAAATGGCTGCTCCGCGCTGCAGTGCAAAAGCAATGTTAACCTGATATCCGTGGAGCTAGTTCACCGTTTCTAACTTCATGTAAATTGAAGGTGGTGCCACACCTGCTGCTGTAAATAAAGAGCAAAAAGACGAAATGTGCTCCACAGTGCCATGGGGAGAAAGAGAGGTGGAGGGAAGGAGAAAGGTATACATAGATTGCCAAAGAGAGAAAATGTAACCACGCCATCCATCAATGCTGCAAGCCTGTCATCTGTGGAGTTTACTTGAGAAGCAGGGAAAACAGGAGCAACGCTTGCTCTTTCTCTCTGCGGGGTTCCCTTCCACTCCTCTGACTGAGCTTCTGATGGAGAGCGAAAAACAGAAGCGATTCGTGGAAACCACAGAACTCATCGAAACGACTGCCCCTGACAGGTTCTTAGTCATCCTGCCTGGCCCTCAGAGGCTCATTCACATCCTCAAAAACTGCAGAATCAGACAGACAATGAATCGAAGGCGCAAGATTTGGTGCTCTCAAATGGAGGACAAGCTGTGCAAACACTTCTATCATATGCTTAAAGTGGCAATAAAAAAGGCTTTTGTTGTCCCGTGGCACAAAATGACTTTAATTCATCTGAGGAGGGTTGAAAAGAGGCTGACCAATGCCGGTGACTCAATTGCTGTATCAGGAGCCAACTTTTCAGGATTTAAACACTCACGTTCCGGCTGTAACAAAAGAGCTCTGTGGGACCGAATAACACATCTGAGTTGAGCGATGCATCAATTGGTTAAACAGAGAAGAAAATAAATCAGCAGGGAGGAGCATGAGTGCTCCTCCCTGACAGCTCTTATTCATCCTACCTGTCTGATGCCTAGTCTGTAGGCAACAATACGGTCCACAGCGTTGGGGTTCATCTGGGTCCACTGGAGCTTGAAGCCATAGACTCTGGGCCTGTTCTGCCACAGAGGGCTGTAGGTGTCATAGTAGAACTCTGGAGGGTAGGCTTTGCCTGGAGAGAAAACACATCAAAATACAATTAAAATGAAAAATCACGTTTATGGACCATATAGTGGATTTTAAGGCTGCCTGCAACTCAGGCCTACCAGACGATATTAAAGATTACTATTATAAAAAATAGAATGACCAAAATCGATCCTAACCCTGATGACATATTCAGGGTAACAGAGTTAAAGGTGGTGACAGAGTCCAGCAGGCGTGCCTTCATACACAACGTTATCCAGCGTGTTCATTCTGCGGCAGCTGATCATAACTGGTCCAAACTGGAGCTATTTGTGGTGTTTGCCATAAAATTTGGCCCATGATAATCTGTTGCAAATTTTTCTTGTTGAATTTATCGTCCCATGAGGAACACCACCATAGGCCAAAATTCATTTGTCATATATTAAGTTATAGCAATGATTTCACTTGTTCATTCATAGTTGTTAAAAGATGAAAAAGCTGTTATTTGCTGGTAAACTGTGTGTTTGAAGCGATAATAACAATCAAGTATAACAATCAATTAAAAGTCATTGAGATGTTTCAGGGCTAAGCTCCAGATCTACACCGACCCTGGAACAGCATCTGCAGATAGATATACAATAGCTATTACAGGCTGAGGAGTACCTGCATTTATGAGTATCCTGATCTTGATATGTCAAATCGATGAAGTGTCTTTGCATTATTGGTGAAAACCTTGTCGAGTAAAGAAGGACATACTGAGCAGACATTTCTTATTGTGCTTTGTGAATGAATCACAACAATACAGTCGTTATGGCCTAGTTACTGTACAGTAACAGCTCTTAACCTGAGACTTGACTAGCGTTACTTATGAACATAAATATCTTCTCTGAACAGCAGCAGTTGCGCATGTTTAGCAACATTAAGGCTTTCACATTGGAGCTGGATTATCTTGAACACGCTTAGACAAATATGTCAGACTTGACATGCACAACACACTAAGCCGCACCATGGAATCTTTTTGTAAGTGAAGAACTAAAAATAATACTCAACACAAAGACAAAATTGTGCTGCTGTGAAGACTTACAGCCCCAGAGAGAGCACTGCCAATGTCTCACAGTATCTCCAGCATGGCACCAGCATGGCATGAAGCATATGGCAGATTTGGAAAAAAAAAAAAAAGCTGATCTTTAAGCATGTGGTTGATTTTACAGTGAGTAAGTGTGAATGTAATTGGTAAACAAATGGCAAAAAGTATTTGTTTTTATTCTGACATGTCAGTGCATATTAGGGCTCAATAACCATTCAGTGAAGTAGAAGTGAATTGTAACTGCTTGCTTGCACCTTGCTGACTGCAGCACGCGGTGCAGGCCTCCTTTTATACTGAAGCACAAACGTAAATGTTTCATTTGTTAACATAGTGAGACTTCTTTAAAGCCAAAAAGAGACGAATAGCTGAATTAGCATGACACAGATGCACAGTGTCTTTCATCCTCACTATATTCGTTTGTTCTATTTTTATCCCCACTGTATGATATTCCTTGTTTCTCCTATGACGAAATTTTTCCTCCAGGATCATTAAAGTTTCATATTCTCCTACGTGACATGGAGTTCTTTGTGGCATTGAATCAAAGCGTGCACCAGATTGTAGCATGTATGAACGTGACTACATCTAAAAGTGTTCCTCTCATGCAATGGCAGATCAACTTGGTGTGCCACATACCTGCACACTCAAATCGCTTCCTCCATAAAAATAATTTCATGTAGCTGGATCCGGACTTCCACAGAGATCCTCTCAAAGCTTTGCTTTCAGTAACGCTGTTTGCTTTGTTGGAATCTGTGAGGATTTATTTCTCTACAGCGATTGTGGCATGAACTGAATGAATCTTTCAAGCTTTCAGCTTTCCAGTCACAGTCTGCAAGCCGATTTTTAAAGTAGGAGCTCCCACAACATTGTATTTTAATCAAGATCTAGAAACAAGCTTACAGGACGACCTTCCAGGCAAAGAATAGTAATTCACCCTCTGTCCCTCTGCTATTTGGGCTTGTTTAGTGAAACATGACAATGCCCAAGGTAGATGAGGTTTAATAGCAATGGAAAAGACAGAAGATGAGCCATTGTTAGCCCACACAAAAGCAGCATTGAGATTTAATGTGGAACTGCAAGTAGCTGATGTATGTCAGCGACTGGATAAACCTGTCAAGTTAGTTTATGTTATTGATGAGTTATAAGGGCATTTTTTTCCTAAACAGTTTGAGTGGCCCCCTGAGTCCCTCCCTGTGGGCTCCTCAGTGTGAGCAGATCCTGGAACCATTTTGTTTCCTTCAGTTTGATTCTACATATGACAGTCAGGGGAGGAAATAAAGTGAGAGTCACTGAAGGTCATAAGTCCAAAGGATTATATGCCTGGTTTCAATTCCCTGATTTCAAAAAGGACAGGATGCGTCAAACCAGCATTTCAGACTGACGCATACTGAAGGGAAATCAATTCATCTGAATGGTCGATTTCAACTGAACTCTGACACGTGAGCGATTGACCAATAACAAACCGTGTACACAGGGCTGATACTGGAGGGCACTGGGAGCTGGAGGATAGAAAAATGAGGAAGCATATCTCATCAAGGCTTATTAGCTTTGTTGCAGCATCCAATTTTATTTCAGCATAAATTGCTCCACAAAAAGGGAACAGTTTGCAGACAGTTATGAGACTGGAATCAATGGTGCAAATGTGTCTTTTGACACAGCAATTGCACTGTGCTGTTAGTTAGCAAGCTATTCAAGCTTGCAAAACTCAGTGTCACACTTCTTTTCCACTCTCACTCCCCTTGCCAGCCACGACCACCTGCCCACTCACCTGATCCTCACCTGATTCTCATTACCAGTCAGCCCAGTATTTAAGCTGCTCTCCCACACTCATTGCCAGATTTTTCTTTGCATCATGCCAGCGTTCATTATCAAACTGAACTCTCCCTGGACCCGCCTGCCTTGTCTTGCCCAGTATTTCCTGGGTTTTTGTTTGCCTGTGATTGTTTGGTGTTGCCTTCACCAAAAATTTCAAGTGACTTTGAATCTGTATAAAACGACTGAACTGAGTGTGTTTTCTCTGCTTTTTTGTTGCTTTGCCGCATCAATATATTGAGAGACTATAGCTCTAAACATTGAACTACACTGCTGCTTATCTGTCTCTGCCAAGCCTGAGATTAAAGTCAGTTAAAGCTATCTTATTGGTGGTGGTACTGCATTTGGGTCCTAAGAACACCCACTACAGAGAGGTCACTGAACCATGTTCTGATGTGACCAGGCCTGAATGCTGGTCATATTCCATATTTTTCTTGTTAACAAATCCAATGAAAAGACCAAAATCAACCATGAACTGATCCTGTGATCCTTATTCCTCTGTGCCATAATCCTCCAACTATAAAACAGACTGAGACACTTTCTTCATTACAATACTTCCCCACAAAACACTATTTTAGTCTTGTTCGAGCAACATTTGCAAAACACTGCAGTTTATTGTTCAGTAGATTATTATAAAGTGATCTCTGTCTTCAATAGCAGTGAATGAGTTTAAGGCCACAGACAGAGTTACAAGGTCATTAGAACTGAGATATGGACAAACACATTACTGGTTTGGTCTTTCCATTAGATTTGTTGAAAACAAGACCAATATAGAATATCATCCTTTAAGGACAATTCATATGAAATTAGAAGAAGTGCAGGAGGAATCTAGTGGAGTGCTCATGCAGCTGTATAATCATGTAACATTAGCTATAACTGATGTGAGATGCCAAGAGTGTGCATTGTCTTGAGATGAAATCTATACCCCAACGAGGAAAACAATATCAGGCAAAGACTGCTGAATAGACAGAGGAAAGCATAATCAATAGTGCAAGGGCAAATTTCAAATTTTCTTTGAGTGCATTGTACAAGTAAGCCGTAAACACATGCAGTTCAGATATAATCATTCAAAGTTGGTGAGGTGCCTTTGTGGGTGCAAAAAAGCCCACAATTAGCGGGTTCTTTCAGACTTTGACTGGTTTGATCAATTTTCATAATTGTCCATGAAAAGAAGTTAAAATCAACACAGAGGGCATTTTGTTCTGAATTCAGGAAAATAAATCAGGTTAATGATGTTTTGGGCAGCCGATTGCAGATCACTTGGCTTTAACATGGATGAAGCTATTTAAAATACAATACTGTAATCTGAGGGAAAGGAACACTCATTCATCAGCCAGATAAAATCATTCAGAGAGAGAGGAAAGAAATAAGCAAAAGCAAGAACAAGACTGTTAATAAGTAAACAGTGGAATTCAACTGTAAATGTCTTTTATGTTGCAGTAAGAAATACATCTCATAAGGTTAATATGCTGAAGGCTTCAGCAGTGTACAGCAAGTCGAACCTTTTCTAACTGAAGAAACTATCACGCAAACTGCCTCTATGGCTCACTGAGATGCTAATGCAACCCCAAACACATAAACACTTTTTCTAACAAAAAAAAAAAAAGACAAATACTGTTTGCACTCGACTTGGCAATGTGTCTTTGTATAGAGCCAGCTGTGTTTACAGCATACAGTACAGTAAATGTTACATAAGCCAGCCTGGCAGAGACTGTCAGTGTGGTTCATGCAGTTCATGCTGTAGAGTAAGGCTGGTACAGAAATGAAGAGGCTGCACTTTGCAGCGGAGCAAAGGCAGGAACGGATTATTAAAGTTGTCTTTAAAGATTCCTTCATGGACTTGGCTTTAGGAACACATGACAGAGAGAACTGTATTCATAAAAGCATGCACTGTGCCTTTAGAAGTCATAAAACCACTATATTCACTGAGCTTCAGTGTTTAGTATGAACCTATTACATCAATTGTGTCTCTTAGTTTGAGAAGAATCTTTTAAAAGTACATTTCTTAGACCACACTTACAGCAAAGAATTCCTGTCTTTTATTCAAATACACAATGTAATGTAATGAAGCAAAGTGGCCTTCACTCCATTACGTTATGTGTGGTGAAGCACATTACCTAACCCACTTACACTGCTTGAAACAGAGAACCCTGGGTGGGAGACATCAAACATAAAGTACAGAAGGCTTAATTGATTTTTCAAAATCCTGTTTATAACAGCAGAACCAATGCAATGACTAATAACAGCTCAGTAAAACCCTTCAGGCAAGAAGTTGACCTTGTTTGCAGACTTCCTTATAATTTTTTAAGGATTTATGAACATGATTTCTTCTTCAGGAAAACACTTTGCCCCACCATATGGTAAGCATTGCTGTATGGTGCGTAGCTGTTGTGTGGTGTAGGCTTTTGTGGCAGGAACGACGCTTACATATGGATGCACAGCTGGCCGAGACAAAGCCAACACCACCGCACGAATAGCTAACTGACTGTAGGGAAAATACATTAGAGACATTAGAGGACTCAGTGGTAATTGCCTGGTTGTGTCCTCTTGGGATAGAGGCAGAATTCTGTGTTTTTTTTTCTTTTTTTAGGGGCAGTGGCACTGAAGTCACAACTATTCAGCTAATTCTCCCTCAACTTCCTCCATCCTCACCGAATGCACTTCAAAAAACAAAGAAACTCAGAGTCTAATCGTTGATCATATTAAGTGGGACTGAACTGTGTTTGTCTTGACCCACTGACCTCTGATTCTAGCCTTTATGGCCAGTGTAAATAGGAGGCTGCTCTGGAGTGACTCACCCGTACTGTTATAATATAAAAGAAGCAAAATCACAAAAATAGGTCAGAATAGATTGTGACCTTCCTTCAAACCTGACAGACGTTCAGTCTCATCACAGATAACATTATTCATATGCTGCCTTTTCATTCCGCTCCACGTAATGTCAGTCGTTAATACATACAGGATCCATCAATGTCAGTAGTGTCTCTCTCATTATCCACCATTTACTGTGGGGTGGAGTTCACTGCAAGTGAACTGGGCACAGGCTGTAAAGGCAGCGAGCGGAGTTACTGAAAAAAGCATGATGAGGCACAAACGTTCACTGGAAATCAACACTGATCAGCTTTACAACCCCCTGAGAGAGGAATGTACAGGTTTGAAGGTAAAATCAATTCAGGTTTTTTTTTTCTTTAACTTGAGATATGAAAAAGATAAAGACAAAAATAGCACACGCACATAAATCCCATCAAATGGTAGCACTCTAGCTCAAAAAAGGCCCAAGAGGCCTATTTACAACACACCTCAAAGAGCCAAACAAACATACAAAAAACAAATCAAGGCGACAAAAACATTACTCAAAGAAGACGCTGGATTAAATAAAACATCTCAAAATAGATTGTGGAAGGAAAAAAGAGATATGAGATGATGGGAGTGTCTGTCACACTAAAATAAATACGCTTCCCTCCTAAAGCATATGCAGATATCTCAATGCAGCCAACTTTGGACACCGTGTTCCACAATGTGATTGCTGCATCATTAGGGACAATGGCTACAATAAAAAGGGAAACTGGGATCATACAAGCACATCATTATGTAGAATCTGAATTCATTTTGTGAGCAAACTTGCCAAAACACAGACAATGAATATCTGAACATTGTCCCAGATAATTTTTTTGTGGTAATTCATGACAGACTGCCAAGAACAGGAATTAAACGGGAGAAATGAGAAACATTGTTGGCCTTTTCTTTGTGAATTTCAGAATTCCAGCGAAACTGCAGTATGCACAGCCTGGCAGACCAGTCACTGTAGACCAGTGTAGACTAGATCTGCAGAATTAGTTGTTTCATTGTAAATTTCAGTTTTGCAGTGAATTAAAAGCCTTTAAAGGGACACTCCACTGACTTTACATATGAAGTCAGGGTTAGTCCTCCCATTAAAGCAGTTGTATAATGTCTGGCTCTAGAGGGGGTTTAACAATAACCCTGATGATGTCATTGGGGTTATCTCAGCTTGGGGTTGAAAATGTTAAAAGAAAGCCTGCGTTCCAAACTGGAGCTTTGAAAGAAATGGGCATTTAGGAGATAGACAGGGTCTACAGTGAGACACTATAGCTACTGGCTTGCATTCTGGGCTATGTAGGACCAACGATTTTAGGGGTGTACCCCATAAATCCCCCAAACTGTGCAAAGCGCAACACTAAGTTGATGGACGAAATGCTTAAATGTCATGTATTCTGTGACCTGTTTTTCACACTACCACTGCACACATTTCCAGCCTGAGGACAGGATGTACAGAAAATGCATAAATCACTGACTGCATCAGACTGGAATGAAATCAAAAGAGAAAAGCAGCATGAAGACTCAAAGACAGTAAAATATATATATATATATATTCTTTCTTTATTCTAACTTTCTCAACCCTTCACAGGAGCATGATTTCAGCATTTTCTAAAAACTCAGAGTTCCCATGACACAGAGCCTGAGCCAAAGCTCAGTGGTACACATTACACCCCTCCGAGGGGTCTCTCCCGTGGCACAATTTAATTACAGCCCAGTCACCGTCTCCACGGATGTCCCAATGGCTTGGCACATGGCCATTCATGCACATGCACACACACTCTCCCCTGGCTCAATACTGTTTGAGGCAACAGTATTTATATAAGCCACAGAATGGCCTGATGCCTGACTTTGGCGAGTTTGCGTGTGTCTGTTGGCATGGTAACATGTATGTTTTGCATGTTGTGTTGACGGGAGCTCTAAGTTTAATCGAGCAACTGTGGCTTCAGGCAAAAACTGACTGATATGTTTATTACACATCAACACAGCCCAGCAGGCACTCAGGGAGAGGACGGTGAGGGAATATCAGGCGTCTACCTGTCTTCACTCTGTAAAGCGAGCAAACCAAGATACTACCTTACTGCGTAAGCTATAACAAATATTTCATGAGCTTCATCTCACAAGTGGGCTTGCAAGTCAGAGAGAAGCTGATATGCACTTTCTCTGCAGCAGATTATTTATTTCAGATACACTATAGAATAGTGTTGATCTCATATTGGGGTTATTGAGTTTCAGGATAAAATAAGTGAAATCTTGAAGAATAAGAGCTGGAGTTAAGGGACTGGGACATGCCAGATTTCATGGATGATGGGAGGAACCAAAGTGGATTTTCTGCACCATGCTCTTGCACTCTGGGGGTTACTAAAAGAGCCTCCATACCTTTGGCAACCACTGAGTCCAGATGGTGGGAATCTGGAGCACTGAGCGGGAGGAATGGAGCGATGGCAGGAGAGAGAGAGGGATGGAGGATGAAAGGGAAGTAAGGGGAGTGGAGGTAGGAAGAGGAGCAATAGCGGGCAAACCCCAGCTCTGTTGAGAAAAACAAATGGCTGGCGGGGACTGCGTGCTCCTGTCTCTCTGCTCTACCTGTTTCACCAGGGAGGACTGATTTATGACACACACAAGGAGAGGGAGGGTGTCCATCCCTCTCCAGTTTGCCTGGAGTGAGGGAGGACAATAGAGAGACATTTAAAATGATAAAGATGGAGAATGAGGGAAAGAAAACATGGCAAAAGAGAGCAAGAAACAGCGAGAGAGGAGGCAGAAAAATCGGTGCAGAAAGGTACAATTAGAAGACAGCAATAGATGGAGAGAAATAGACAGCATCGAAGAGGAGAGCAACCTAAGTGGCAGAGGATCAAAGTGACAAATGCTCCTCCTGTGACCCTGCAGCTCCTGCCTCTAATGGGAGGTCTAGGAGATTGAAACCTTGGACAGAGTTCCTGCGGTCACTCAGCGCAACCAAACTAATTTGGTCCTGTCATAACATCCAACTAGGAGATGGACACTTGCAGCTCATGATGAAAAAAAATGACAGAGAGGCAATCTCTGAAAAAAAGCAGTGAGGAGGTAAGTGCATATTATCTGAAGAACAGGTTTACTATGTGAGACAGAGAAGAAGCCGTCATGATTGACGAGTCCCATTCAGACTGACGATCTGAGAATTTTTCCCTTCTTTTAAATTAATTGTCTATCATTCACAGAGACATCCACACACATAAAACACAGTGTGACAAGACTGCTCCATGTTTGAGGAGGTAATTTCAGCTGTCTGAAAAATTCTCGGTGAAGACTCTAATTATGAACCAGAGCGCACACTGAAGAAGATGTTGGAGACATGTAGATGTGTGGCGGCAAAATGGCTGCCATCAAATGCAGCTCTAAGGTGAAGGAAACACTGTTTGTTCATTTTATATAACCAACATGTGCATGACAGTGAAATGTATGCTACGTAACTTTACATAACTGAACAGCAACTGTCCAGAGGCCTGTGTGGGACTGTTGGATATCTGACCATTGCCACCGATACCCTGTATGTATATCCATGGCAAAGTTAATGAACATGCTGGGGTTCAGTCGAGTTCACAGATGTCAGCTGTCAAAATTGGCCAAAAATTACGTTATAATACCCTTTCTAAAAAAACTCACACAGGTTCACCCAATTTTATTTTTGCACATTATGTCTGTAAGAGTGAAAGCCAATACGAGAGGCATGCTACTTAGATATTATTTCAACATCAATGTCTTTTAAAAGATTTACATACCTACACATTACAAAATAAACAAATGAAATAATCTGCCATCACTGCCAGGTCTGTAAAACTCATGTTAACAGTCACATGTTAAAGTGGTGCACATAAGGCTGTAGTAAGAGCTACACGTTGCATTTAAACAGTTTGGAGGGTGGGGGCTCTCCAAAATGAAAAAAACAAGTGTTAACACACTGAGATGTCACCTATTGGTTTGTGGACTTCCTGTTTGAATAGATGGCCGTAGCCAGAAGTGACCATATTTGGGTGAGAGGGAGGAGATGTGTGGATTAAACTTTGTGTTTGCATGTGTTGAACCGGGTAACTCCTCTACCTACAGCAATAACTTTAACTTCCATGGAAAAGACGTACTTACTACACTATCTAGTGGGGTTATAGGTTAGGTTAAAAAAAGCACCATTCTTGATAGCACATCTGCGGTGTAGAAGCTGCCTGGATGCCACTATTTAAGCGACCGTTTGCAGGTCTGTCCTGCTGTTTGAGGTTGAGATATGAGAACGTTTACACTCCAGCAACATTGTCTCTCTTTATCTGACTCTTTATGCAAAACGGCCTTACTTTAACCAAACCCAATTAGTCCTCATCCTAAAGGCTTTTTCTCTGTGACATTGAAAATCAAACAGACTTTGAAAATATGAACAAGCATCACTCTAACCTCGGTCTTGCTAAGAAGCCAAACAAGGTTACATTAGAATGAAATACGAGTCTTTTTTCCGTATCCCTCCTCGACATATGGCTGTACTGTCGGAGACTTCAATACAATGATCATCAAACAGTGGTTTCCTGCCAGATTGGATGGTTTTGGGTTATATTGTGTGGGGTATAATGAACTTGGGTGAGTGGACAGATGTTGACTGGTTTACCATGAGTTGGGCTGGTTTTAAAATGAATTTAAAAAATATAGTATATTAAAAATATCTTAGTAAATTGCATTGCTTGGTTGGAAAACATCCAGTGACTCAGCTTTGATATGACATAGAGTTACTATCATTACCACCCACTGTGGCTTACCCTATAAACACACGAGCTGTAGTGTTTTTGCAAATCTGTATTTTCATTTTAACAGAAAACTCTGTTTGCAACATTATAACATCATTATTTGTTTGGCTTTTTGATAGCATCAAATTGCTTGTACTCTCTCCCTTTCCATGCATGAGTGTATGCATGGGGTAGACTTTAAGTTGGCACACCATTAAGGCTTGCTGCAATTTACCCTGTTAGATAAAACCCATTATTTTTGTATTTGAGCTGTCCCTTTATTTTTTCTTTATTTTTATGGCAGAGGGCAGAAAAGGAGAATAGTTTTATTGCTGTTCTAGTGCACTTGTGAACACTTGAATTGTCCATTTATTATTATGTCATATTAAAAAATTGGAACCACAATACTGTTGCTATTGTTTAGAAATGGCATTTGGGCAGATTTTGAACAGTTATTGGGCTGGAAACCAACCTGACAACAATGTCAACTGTTGAGGACTTAGCCTCAGTCTTTTAGCATGATACCCTTTTGCAGGGTTGTTGTTTTAAAAGTGGTCAGCTTGAAACATGTAAGTGCTCTAATGAGTAGCTACTTTTGTCTACCTTTGTCTGGAATCAAGAAAATACTGATTTCAAGTGACAAATCTTATCCCTTTATTGTTGTAAACGGCATTTGTCGTGAGAATAGAAAGGTCAGTGAACAATCAATTTCTAGCTGTATAATAACATGAAAAAGACAAATCTTTAAGGACAAACACTCTTTACCTGTGACCTGGAAGGTGCATTTGCCTGCTCCGGCCTCATTGATGACGTTACAGGTGTACTCCCCCCAGCCATCTCGATTCAGGCTGCGGATGGTATACTCCGTCTCATCTCTTTGGGCGTCGAAGGCGCCGGCATGGAGCAGCCGGTTTGATAGAAGCCACTCGAATCGCAGTACGCGGGAAGGGTGGGCTCGCAGCACCCTGCACGTCATCACCACAGGTCTCCCCAGGCCCTGACGCATCTCCATGTAGACCGGCTCCACCGTCGGAGGGTCTGAGTGGGAGACAATTGGGTTCAGATGAGTTCAGCTGACATTTGACAGGGACAGCAAAGTGTGCCAAGGGTGTTAGTGCAGTGGAAATATATTAAAAAAAGACATGAATAAAGAGGGCAAAGGAATGAAAAAGAGAATGAGTGGGAGGAAGGTGCTCAGACATCCATACAAGACAGACACTATTCAGGTGAGGGCAGCCTCAGACTCTGACCTCCAGAGATATTTACAGAGAAAAAATATCCTGAAGACAGAAGAGACAGCCAGAATACTAAGTCTACAAGAGTTTGGTATGAGATTAATGAGTATATTTAAAAATCCAGACAAGGACAGGTTAAGAAAGTGTAAAAAGAAAAGGAAAATGGCTTTAAGCAATGAAGAGAAGCTCACTGAAGACTTAGAAGCACATAACTGGAAAGAAAATGACAGATATTTGAGTGACAACAAACATATACAGAGTTTAAATCATGTACAGATACTGAGAGGACAGTCTAATACTGTAACTGTATGGAGAAGTGAGCAGCGAGAAAAAGAGTGAGCTTTAAGCATATTGTAAGTCAACTTTAAATAATAAGCACTGCAAAGTCAATAAATGAAACATGAGTGAAAACAATTGCGGGGACCGCGGCAACAGGGTGCAGGAGGACCAATTTCACAGAAAAACTAGAACAACGTTCTGAATGAAATCAGTCACGCTTCACGGAAAATTGGTAACAGGATGATGAAGTGCACCTCAAGCTTTCAAAATGGAAAATTAATAACTTATTTGAGTATCTGACAGGCTTCACCTCTTCCTACAAAGACAACCTTCCAGTGAATTATTTAGCCAAAGCATCTATGAAGTGCTGAACATGACCTCGGCGCAAGCCGGACCCTCCCCCTGCAATGTGTGTGATTCTAGATTTTAGCCTCTGTTAAATGTGTGTTAGATTATGTGCACGCTGACAAAACGTGTGTGTTGGTTTTTGTGAAGACAGAATGTGTGTAAGTGCTTGTGCGTGCGGGCACTGAAATGGTTATGAATAATGTCCCCATCTTAAGCATCTTTGCTCCTGACATGCTCATACTGATGCTTGACAAAAGTCATTGGCGGGGCTTGAAAAACAATAGCGAATGCTGAGGAGAAGAGACAGAATGACACGGAGCTCCTTAATTGCCTGAAATTTGCATAATTCCTGACAGAATAAAGGAAAGGCGGGTAGCTGTCGCCAGGGCTGGGGATGTTACTTTTAAAATGTAATATGTTACAGATCACCGATTACCTGATTGAAACTGTAATCTGCAACATAATCTTCTACATTATTCACACATGATAATATAATCTAATTACTGAGCCTTCTAAACTTGATAGGATATGCAATTAAATGAACGGTTTATTAAAATTTACAGCATGAATTTCATAACGCTATTAATGTCATTATCTACAACCTTAATCAGCCATTTTTTTTAAGATGTGGAAGATGCAAAAAGCTTACCAGCTTAATCTCTTTAAGGAATCTAATAAATACTTGCTTTTCTTCCAGAATATTTTTGCTGAGTTCTTAAAGCAGCTAACTTTGATTTATTTTTCAGCGCACATAACTGAGTTAACCTTAGCCCAGCCTGTAGAGCAGGGTCACAGAGACGCAATGAGAAACGTGGGCTGTAAACATCACACTGTATGCTAAATAATACACCAGCATACAACAATCCAAAGCAGGATTTTACCTCCTTGCCCTCAATGCTAATCATCACACATGCAAAACCTGGAATTCACACAGCAGCTGCTATGGTTAATGTCACGCCATCAGAGCGCATAACACATGGCTGAAATGCGAAAAAGAAAAAAAACACACGACACATGGGATGACAGAAAAAGTAAACACAAGTTTGGACTGAAGAGAAAAAGAAAAAAAAAAAGTTTGAATCCTTCACCTGATGCTGCTTACAAGGTGGAGAGCAAAGTGGCTTTCATCTCTGCTAAATGAAACAGCAATCAGTTCCCTCCTTCAAATGAGCCTTGCCTGGGCTTTTACCCAAACCCAAAACCTTATCTCTGACTCTAAAAGAAGGGTCTGAATCTCTACTTATCACATTAAAATTGTAGGTTTGTGTGCAGCGGTGAATCACAGCCCAGCTCCGCAGCCTCCCTGAGTGGCACTAGACCAAATTGCAGTAAGTGCATTTCCATTGACATAGAAAGACAAATGAAGACAGGGTTTGGGGTCTGCAGCAAATGAAAAAAAGAGAAAAAAAACCCCTCTCTTATATAACCAAAACATCCTTTAAACAAGGGCACATGCCTCATCTCCCCCCTGTGTATGTCCTGTGAAACAGCTGCCCAGCGAGCATGAGGAGAAAGGAGCTAAAAGGTCCTCTGTGATATTCCCTGAGCAGTGCTCTCCATGGTTAGTGTAGCAACGAGGGCTGCGAGGGCTCAGAGTTGCTTTAAGTCACAGGCTCTGGGAAAACTGTGAGCACTGGCCGAGATGTAATCCATCATCAGTCACCAGTGGATACCTTGACAGTAATGTGGTAAAAAACAACATTTAGGGGCACAGAGGCCTTTTCCCAGTGGTTCAGGTGGACCACCATCTACAGGGAAGTGGACAGCACAAAGACATGGGTATACATGAGGGAAATATGCATGTGTGTTTGTGAGTATGTGCGGAGGGCTGTGGTGAATCTCTGTGCACTTGCATTGCTGAAATAGCGCCTGACTGGTTTATAATAAACTCCAGCTTCAGTCAAAATGGGTTTCATTTTTCTTCCATGTGCTATGGGTGAGCACATCAAGAGAAGGACATGCTACTCCTGTGGGCAAGCCCGCAAGAGAAGATTGTACTGTACAATCATGTGCACAAGAAGTGTGTATATGACTGCATTCCTTCTATATGGACGGATGTTCTCATTCGGTTCTCCACCTATAGCAACAGAAAGTTTCCCTCATGGCTCACTGGACGGCAGTGGAGGCAGAAGAACCTTTGACCTTTTGCTTAAGTAAAAATAGCAATACAACAAAATAACAATACTAAAAACAAGGATTCAAAATCCTACTTAAAAACAGCTACAGAATTATTATCAGTAAAATGTACTTGAAGTACTCAGTGCAGCACAGAATATTGATATTTCATTACCAAAAATTCTCTTATAAAAGCCGGTATTCAAACAGTGGCCCCTAAGAACAAATAAAGGTTTGTGACAGGCTGGAAAATTACCTGTTGCCTCTTACAAGAGCTCACATGGTAAATGTAGTTTAATGTAATTTTCTGTAGCACTAACTCCGTCAACAAAACCGAACACTTTTTTTCTCAACATGTTTTTTTTCACATTCAAAGCCTTTTAAAGGAAGGCTTTAAGACTTTCAATGTGAGCGTTCTGGAGGAAGTGTTGACTTTAATTCCAAGTAACCTAACATAGTTCAGAGAAAAAGACAAAGTGGAGAGCCTTATATGACTCATGAACTGATGAAATTAGTGCTGTGGAAGTAGTCTGACTTGAGTTTGCATTAACTGGGGAACAGAGGAAATGAGAAATAAAGGCTTGTCTCTAATACAGCCTAATGAAGGGATTGCACTGCCTCCAATGGGTCAAAATATAAATGGACGTGTGTGTGGGGAGGAAGAGGGAAAAAAAATTCTGATACACAAATTTCTATTCAGTTTTTGGACTTTGGATTAAATCTTTGCTTTGATGTGAAATATCAGATCATTTAACCTCTGTGGGCCTCATACACTTATTTAAATAAAATCATCTGAGAAGATTAGAGGAAAATCACTCTCTGGTGGAGCGGCTAATAACTCAGAGACTTTGAGAATATAAAAAGTGGCCTCAACTGCTTTTTTGCGAGGTATCTCATGTCAGAAAGGTTGAGATTCAATTTCATATTTTACAGTGTGCTGTATTCTGACAATGCAAACACCTCAAAAGTACTAGAGCAAATGCACTTAGTTACTTTCCACTACTGCAGGACGGCTGCTGTCACATTGGTGCTCCTTGTTGATACATCCATTTATTTAACGCCTGTTGACACATGCGGATGCACATGTGACATGCCAGAGCTCCATTCAGAAATATGTCACGTTTTTCACACAACACACTTCAGCAGCTGCACGTGGGAGTATAAAAGAAACAAAGGCTTTGTTTTAGGATGGAAGCAAAGGGACTGCTGTGGGAGAATAACCTTTGTAGCACAACATGCTTCACTATCAAGTCTTGATAGAGGAAATAACATTCATTAGGAATTCAAACAGATATATACAGAATATGAAATGATAACCCTGATTCAGCTGACTTCTAATGAGTCCCTGTGTTGAATAATGTAGGGAAACGCTGCTCTGCATCAACACGCCCTCTTTCCCTCACGCTACAGTCGCTGCAATCAAACAAAGATCTTAAACACCATCCGCATTACCATATTGTTATTAAAACTTAGGGCTAATTTATGAACTTAAATATAAACTTAATGATAATCAATGGAGAGTCTTCATTGCAAGGAACGGCCTGGTGATCCGCTAATGGGTTTCACTCAGTCATTGACCAAGTTATGAATTATTCTGTCTAAGCTGTGTGCAGGCTTCTGTTTACAACCTACATATTCCCTGACCTTTTCTGGTATGGATTTGATACGGCTGATCAATTCAATATTGTTCCATAAAAAGAGGTTATTAAAATTTCATCCCCAAATGCGGTGTGTGAGCCCTGCTGTAATGCAAAAGATTAATTTGCTGGCGTTAGGCTAATGTGAATCGCTCTAATATGATTCACATTAGAGTGGGCCTCAGGGGCCAGCATTGCAGGCCTTCTTGATGCAGAAAGGAAAATTAATTAAAAACAATAATTGTGTAATTCTGCCCATTACTTCGGCCCAGACGGCAGCTCTTTATCCTGGTGTCTTTTTGATGTATGTAAGATAGCGAGTTGCTCGCTCAGAGGGACAATCGCATGCTTGCATCAGGCAGGTGTCATGGATGATGTGAGGAGGAACAGAAGGGAAGCCTGGATAAAAGATTCCTGTGCATCTGGGCTGAAGTAGAGCTTGATAACTCTCACTCTGACAGACAGTAGTATCTAGGACAGGAGACCACTCTATACCTCCTTCTTCCATCTATTTCTCTGCGTTTCTTCACTCCCTCTCTAGCCCCTGGATCATGCCAAGTCAGTTTGACTAAGAACATTAGGGTGTCACAGCTTGGGATTTGGCGTTTGCAATTCTATTAGAGCGACGACTCTAAAGGCATACGTCTTCCATTCCCTCTACCTCTCCTCCTGGCGTAGCCTCTGCCAGCCAGCAGATGCAGGTTTTTACATATCAAAGCTGTTGACTTGCCAGAGTCGTTCCTTCACGCTTCTAATGCTCTTTGCTTCAGAGGACTGTACCTCGGTCCCTTGATCAAGTTACTAAACGCGGCTTTGCACATGGCTCACCACCAAAGGCGGGTGGCTCACGCTGGGACCTGGAAATGCAGGCGAGAAAAGCATCTCAGAGGGATTGGCTTGTGCTTACACACCATGAGACAGGCCAAGAGAAAGAGGGGAGGGGGCATACCGACAGTCGCACTGAGCAAACAACAAAAGCAGGGTTGGATTGTGTTAATAAAGTAAATTCTCAAGCTCAGAAAGACGACTAAAGGTCCGTGTATTTGGCAAATGCAGCGGAGTCAACAGTGTGCATTGATGTGTACACATGGTGGACATATTCCCCAGTACACTCAAATTGTTTCTAAGCACTAACAACTCAAGTACGGATTGTTTGTGCTCTTCAAACTTGGTCTTTGATGCTAACTATTAATAAGTAACAACAGTCTGACGAGGAGAAGAACTGGCTCTGAAGTGAAAACATGGCAAAATGATTGATTTATCAACACCAAAGCCCTAATAACTCTCTTCATTATGAGTTCTGCTTTGAAGATGGTGAACAGATGAAAGTGTTGGATGACATCAAGAACGGCAGCGCATGAGATGTGCTTTATTAAAATGACTCCACATAATGAGAAATAATTGTATTCATTCAGAATACTTGCGTTGAAAGGAAGAGAATTATCAGGAGTGAAGTGATGTGCTTCACTAGGTGTCTTGTGCTACGCATGTCATCTTATGTTGCAACTGCAAGCCAATCTATCTGAGAGAAGGAAGAGATTTAATGGCATGTGTCTTTCACCTGAGGCCACAAAGTCTCAGTGTCCTGCTGAGGCATATCTTCTCCATCTGAGTGTCACTAACAACAATCACTCGCTGTAAGTGACCGCTGTCCACTGGCAGTGAGGCAGAGTGGGTGAGGGGAGGGCAGCAGTTTGTGATAGAGAAAGACCTTTCCTGATTGGGTGGGGTTTTATTGACCAATTTTGACCAAAAGCGCCCGTGATGTTGACCTCCACTCTGACACAGGGTCATAGTTATACGTTTGCATCTTGACTATACAGTTAAAGGATTGTTTTCAGGTTTTACTGTATCATTCTGGATTTAACCAGACAAGTATGAATATAAATAATGAATATATAATGAATATAAAACCCTGGGCTTTGGAGTTTTAGTATTCATTGTACATTCAGCAGATAGTTAAGGCCACCTGAATTTATAGCCTGAAGGTCCTTTTTCTGCCTCTCCTCCTGTGTGATCATCAGTTATACCAGACAACCGGGCTGTTTCTGATCAGAACAGTTTTTCTTTCACCTGTTGTTATTCTTATTTTTAACACCTTCTCTCTCTTCTCATCTTTATTACTCTCGATCAAATTTGATATCTTTTTCTGACTTTGTAGGAGACATCTTGACGTCCCTCCTCCTCTATATGTCTTCTCTTACCCCAGAGTCACAAACATTTGCAACAAACCAGTTTTGAATGTAACTTACCACATGAAGGACTGACAGTGAGAGAAAATGACGCATTTTCTTCTACAGCAGTGTGACAAACATCAACTTCTATTTACATTGATGCTAATGAGATCAGCTGTCTGCCCACACAGCACCGGGATCAGCTGGTCATGTTATTGTTATAATACTCATAGACTGTTTTATTTAATATGTTTTGTTATGCATATATAACAACATGCTATAAGGAGTTCTATTAGTTCTATAGTTTTTTTTAACAATATAAAAAACATTATATTACATGGCTGGGTGACAAGATGTGTTTTATGTTGATATATCAGATTCAAAATCACATGGTGATTGTTTGTGAACAATGGAAATAATGTTAATAATCTAATATCCTGCATCATCATACAAACAGCACAAACAGCTATTGCAACCAGATAGTTTGGAGGACATAAAAGGATTCTTTGTGCTGCAGAAATGTATGTATGTGCTGCAAGCGCATGTAGATAAATAACTCACTGTGAAAAGATAAAACCAGAGTAATTAAATATTAAACACTGATGTTAACAGTAAATAAATCTAAGCATTTCATGTGCACTCAAAAGGATTTCATGCATCATAGACGTGAGGTGCTGTCGTATAAACAGATCCAGCGCCTAAAGACAGCAGAGCAGAGAAAAGAGCCATAAGTGAGAAACTCATGAAACAACATGGCCGGTGGACACTGACACATCGGCTAAAATGGCAGCTTATTATCTCCAGCAGGCCTGATGGTGGTGAGGCAGGACTGCAGTAACACTGTATGTCTTTTATAATGATGTCTTCCTGTTGAAAAAATAAACAATCTACTCTGTTTATTTGTGTTTCATGCCTAACATCACGGAGTAATGACACATTCTAAATTACATATACTTCTTGGATAGTTTCATGTACTCTGTGAAATATCCAAGGTTTTTATTACATGAAAAAGACTCAAGGAGGCTTGAGGACATGTTATGCTCTTAATCTTCTATGAGAACTCCCTACTAAATCCAAAAAAGTTTTATATTTTAGGCAGACCCTGTTTAACGTCTTTTTTTTTTTTTAACTTGTCACTGATTTGTAGATGGAGCCGCAGCGCATGATGTTGCTGCAAATGTGTGTGTGTGTGTGGGGGGGGGGTTCATAATTGCTACGTAATTGTCGCTGTTGAAAAAGCTTCGGGACAGTTTGTGCTTATTTGCTTTTTTCCTACTCTAATTGTGCTGCCCTGAGAAAAACGGAGCACAGAAAACAGCATGTGCCCCTGCTGCTTTCCAAATGGTAGGCAAGATCACCGTGACCTATTGCTGCTTGTGGCAGCAAACTGCTCTCTGCTGAGAGGGAGCAGAGGGCAGAGCATCATCATCCATTCCTCAACTCTTTTTATGCAGCTGAGGTTCGGGTGGTATGTACAGTACATAGGCGTTAATATTTTATGTGGACTACTGTACATGTGGTAGATATTCGAATATAACACAAACAATTCATCTCTAGCACAACACAACCTCCTTGCAAGAGGCAGCTGATCCACAGAGTGTTGCTAATTAATGAAGGGCATCTTAGAGTCTAAATCCTTTGTTTACTTTTTAGTCTCAGCATTGGTGCGTAGCAAAGCCACTAACCTTTGATACAGGGCTGTCATCACTGCATAATCATAATCAATTCAGCCAAAAATTGAATGCAGTCTTCTTCAAAGCACATCAAAACTTCATTAATTCTCTTAACACAGCACAGTGGGTAACAGCTAAGCCGAAACGTGAATGCCATAGCAAAGAGCACAATAAAACTTTTAAAACTCTTGAAAAAATGAGGGCAGAATTATGCGCTAATCCTTGTCGGTAAGAACAGAATGGGGGCCGCTCTTGTTCCTCATCAATCAAAATATTGGTAGTGGGTGAGTGAAGTTCAGCTTGAATCAAAACCCTGGTTGAGCTGTGGCCACAATTCTGATTTAATGTTCGCACTTATTTTTTATATTTTTCTGCAGTCTTATGTTTTGCAAGTCCAGTGTGGAGGACGTTTCAAACATGGCAGTCAGCAGAGTGTGACTGCTATTCATGTCAGAGTAGTTTAAGAGTGACACACTGCTGCACAGGTTCTTTCTGGATTTGGTAAATTGAAATGGAAGAATGTATGGATTAACTAAGTAGGCCAGCAGAAAAACAATGGGACTGTGGCTATGAGACTCAGTTTTTCTATATCCTATAATCACATGCCAGAGAATGGTAGCATCGTACATGGATCGCTTTCATTTCCTTCCTATCCATCTTCCGGTCTTTTCTCGCCGGAGAGAAACATCCCCAGCCATTGAATGAGAGACAACGCTTTGAATCCCTGTCGTTCATTCGAAATATTCCATTCAAATCTCCATAAATGAATACAAAATGAATACTAGCGGGAATAAATTAGCTGCTCGCTAATTAGCCGTTAAGCCATCTTTGAATGTCACATCTTAAGGAGTGGAAGGGGTTCCTCAATGAGCTGAAGTGACAGGGGGTCTTAGGCCTGGGGATATGGCACACTGTCTTTGGGTCTTCTCTGGCACACACACACTCACACACACACATGCACACTCACTCAGTCACACACAGAAATGCACAGACAGAGCTTAATAAGTGCGGACATCAGTATCTCGAGCTTTGTGCCTCTGTTAATATTAGTTCTGCTCAGTTCACACTGAGCAGATAAAGTCCACCCCTCAGTGTAAGAGGTGGAGTCGGAGCGGTTTCCTCTCAGACCTGGCTGAGGGTGCCAGGGGAATGGACTAATTTTATAGCCTTCAAAAGGAAATTGGATGGGCGTGGGAGGAAAGAAATGGGAGAATGTTCAATTTTAGTCACACTGGACTAGAACACATAAAGATTAATTACCCTGCATACATAGAAAGTACATCACAGAGACAATTATGTACCATACATAGATACTATATCACTGCTAATTCTACCACAACACTGCAACATGTATATATACACAAACATGGACAGATACATGGACATGTGTCTACTCACATTGCACGATCAGCTCCACCACGGCCTCCCGAGGCTTTACGTTGAAGCCATTATACTGGCTGGTCTGGCAGCGGTACGAGCCGGTCATCTCCCTGGACACATTAACAATACGGAGCACACCGTCGTAGCTCTCCATCTGCATGCTGCCATCCGGCATCGGTGCCTCCTTGTCAGCCCGCGACCACAGGATGATGGGCTTGGGTTTCCCTGAAACAAGGCACTCCAGCTCCACTGTGTCACCCTCACGGGCCACCAGGGGGGACTTGCCCCGAGGGACTGTCAGGTTGGGGGGAACTAAGAAAGAGAAAAACAGAGGAGGGACTGATATGGGGCTCTAGAAAGTCAGCAGGCGGGGTAAGAGGAAATGGTCGACTCGAGGGGAAAAGTGGCGTGAAAGGTATGGGGGGAAGCGAATGAACATCCAAGTTGCAATGGCAATGAAGCTGAGTCTCAACCACACACACAGCTTGTATGGAAGGGCCATGCGGATATTAGCAGCAGCAATGGCTAACAGCTGGGACTGGACAATCTGAGCATGTACTTTAAGTAAAACCATCATGGAAGGCAGCAGTGAGGAAGTTAAATGCAATCAAGCAATGGCAAACAACAAACAATGCAATGAAGAGCTGACAAGCAAATGCACTTTGTGACCATAACAGTCAAAGAAAATGACCCCTTTACACCTTGCATTAAAATGTGTCTTGTATCCAGATGGTTCTAGTTTTAGCTGGATCATATTTACACTTGGTATTAATATGTCTCCAGTGAGATCTAATTGAGATCCAATGGCTACGCTATTGTATGGACTTCTGATTGCTTTTCTAAGCAGGGGAAGAAGCCATCTTGAACAACTGGAATGCCGAAGACGACAGCAGAGGGGAATGTTGTTTTAGGGATAGTGATGGGGACTTTTACAGTGTCAGACCTATGTGTGTTCCATCAAACTTTTGATTTTATTCGCAGAAGAATGCAACCAGTGTTATCCAGTTATTGGTGTTATTTACATCCATGTAGTTGTTTTATGTGGACTGAAAATGCAATTCCATTTATACTCATGTTCATCAGAATGTGTGCCCGGCCACCTCCAGAGGTGATTTGGATGATTGGAACCGTCCTCAATGCGTCTTGGGTGCATTTACACCTGTACTTTCGTGCGGTCAAGCAGTATCTAATTGCAACCTGATCACCCAAAACATATTTTAATGCAAGGTGTAAAGGAGGTCATTGAGCAACAACAGCTCCTTTTGAGTTTCCAAGTACTAAGGAGCCACAGGAACTAAACTCCAGAAATACACCAGGAACTACAACTCCTCTTTGCGAATCCCTGTTTGCTTTTGCACAGAACTGTGAAGATTAGACTAGTCTGATAATGACAAATAACATGTTTATTCTTTTTTCTTGTCTTTTCTTCTCTTTGGACAAAGCCAGTCTTGCTGCCTCCCCTTACTTCCAGTCTGTATGCTAAGCTAAGCTAACTGTCTGTCCTGGCTGGAGCTACATATTCATCTGAAATTCCTTGATGCACTCGCCATGTTAACTTGATGGTTGTTCCACTCCAATCTATCTTGTTAAATCATACATCTGACCCTTGTCCTTATACTAGTGGCACCCTCTCTTACTGTGCAAATGAAGCTGTACAGATGTTGTAGCAGATGTTGCTTTAAGTTGCTGTATGGCCCCCAGGTCATCAAAAAGTCCTCCCCAAAGAGCAGGGACTGTTTTGTCACTCCAGCTGAAATGGAGGAAAGGTTCCTGAAATTGTTTTTGGGTTCCTGCAAACATTCTTCCAGTGGAAAAGTCACTAAATAAGAATGCAGCAGAATCCAACTGATAATCGTACTACAAACAAACTCCATCTACATCTGCTAATGCAACTATATTGCATTACCCTTCTACAGATGCCATCACCATTGCCAGCATTGCCATTACAATCATCAGCATCACAGCATTATCATCATCATTGTAACATTTCCTTCATCGCTGCCATTACTTCCTTATCACAATACTATTCTTCAGGATAACTTTCACCACCCATAATTACAACATTCATAAGTCTTAGCACCATCACTTGCTTCATTATCATCAGTCTCCACAGCTTTTTACTTGTCTGCACTCCTCCTCATGCAGCTACTCAATCTCAGCACAGCGTCATATAATTCAGAGCATTTACAACAGAATCCTCCCAAAGGTGATATAGCGTTATTGCTGGCCATGTTACGAAATATGACCCAATAAATATTTTGCCTTTGTTTAATGGACATTTTAAAGCCTGGCTGAAAGTGAACAATGAATAATAAAACAAGTGCAAAGCGCCAAATTGCTGGACACATTTGCAGGTTTCCTTGAGTGTGTCTGTGTATGTGTATGTGGTCTATGTTTGGAAAGCAGGAAAACTAGCAGGTTGGATCAGGCACTCTGGTTCCTCATCAAGCATGCTGGCCAAGTAAATTTGTTTAATTAGTAAACCTGGCAAATTGCACCGGCTCCTAGAGTGCTGTGTGTGTATTTGTGTGTTCATGTATTTTGTGTGAGTCCAAACTATCAGCAGACTCCAAGACTATTTTGTAGCACTGCTCCCAAAAATAGTTTACAGCCAGCAAGTTGAGAAGTGAAAATCTTCCCAGCAATGATGAAACCATGTCATGCTTCCCTGATGATTTTCGAATCACTGTCAGTCTGCCCAAACAATGCTGCAGCTGGAATGAAGTCAAGCCACATTCAAGTTTCATGGTGATGAAATCACTTGCAATCTCAAGAAAAAGAAGCAGTCCAGCTGTATTTCTTTTGACCCCATTTTTCTCTGGGTGAGAGGTAACAATCCCACGGCCATCTCAATTCTGTGGCTATTTCTTTTGTCCTTTAAGTGAGTCAAACAGTACAAACTCAAAATGCTGGAAGCACGATATGTAAAACTAGATGCAAAATGCAGTTTTAGTCAAACTGGTAGAAACAAGGACAAACTCAACTGATTCTAAGGTTTGGCTCAACCCAATTCTCACTTAACAATGAAACAATACCAACTGCACACCAGCTGTAAATGTATCTCATTGATGACTCCAGGGTATGCACTGAGAACCTGAATTTCCAGTATGAGAAGATCTACAAATTGGAAAAAGACATGAACCGGGCAGTGTCACAGAATCCTTGTCAGTGAACTTTATCTAAGGAAACATTTCCTAGAGCTTTCCAATGAACCTAAAACCTGTACTACGCCCAACACGGTGCGACCAACACCTCACAAGTTCAAATGGCAAACTTGTTAATGGCCTATTTACACATCCAGCAGATACAGAGCAACATCAGGACATTGCCATTGTGTTACTGGCCATCAAGCCCAATATTCATTTTCCTTTTAGCTCTATTTTGGTATTCACCGATTCCTGAAGGTCACCAGCTTGTTGCCATCTTTGCCCATCTGCCATTTAGTGATGGGCAGGTGTAGAGTGGGTGGGTTTATCTAAACATTTTCATTAACATAGCTGCCTGCTGTTTCCGTAAACAATGCTGATGAGAGCGTTGAGTGACTGTAACAGAAAAGTTGTGAGCCCTAAAACCAAAACCGTGAGCTGAAAGACGCTAAAATGCTACACAGAGCTGTGAGGAACTGTAGTTGGGTTTCGCCATTATAAGGGAAACAAACATAGGAATTGATTATGGCAGCTTTAAACCAAAAAAAACAATCATTGTATTGTGACAGATGGAAATTCCTAACACATCTTTTCAACCATTGCAACCCACGTGAAAAGCTGCTAATCAGCAAGTTCAACATTTATCTACAACCTTTCATGTACTGGAAGTAATGCATAAACATGTCAGTGTCATTCACATGAGATAATGAAGACTGTTCTGTCACAGATAAGTCTTAGCAATGTTGTTCGTCACCAAAGGAGCAGCAAAAGAGATCTCTGCAGAGACAATGACAGTGGACACTCATTTCATACTCATGATTTGCTGATTGGTATTCACACAATGTCTCAATTGAGGCAGCCAGGTGTCAAGAGCAGACATGTTCCTTTCCACATCATATTTTCTCCCCTTTTCCGGATGTTTCCTTCCTTTCTCCAAACAGTGAAATGATGAATTGACAGCAGCAGTATAGGAGGAGAGCAGCAAGCATTCATTAGTGAGGTGTATTCACTGAGTTACCATCATTACACCTGGCCTCTCCACAGTGCAGATTAAGCAGGCAATTACAGATGTCTGCCTATTGGGTTTGGTAGCACAAATACTGACTATCAGCTGCCATTGTCTTTGTCCGCACCATCATGGAAATGCAAACAGACATACATGCACACAGACACTAGCTCATCACTCTCTCTTGCTTACTCTCATTCTTCCTCCTGCTCTCTCTTTCCAAGCGAACACCCTGCCTCTGTGTGTGAGACTGACCACTGAGCTGCTCAGCGTGGCAGAGAGCCCGCTACTGGTCTTCACTGTACTCTCATTGTGCCAAAGCCATCCAAATGCCAGCGATGCCTGCAGGGCATGCCCGCTGTGTGCGTATGCTTGTATAGTGTGTGCTTACGTGGTTTTATGTCTCTGCTTGTGCATGTGTGTATAGCTGAGTGTTTTCGGTTCTCGCCCACGGGTGACACCATGCTGTGATCCTGCCTCAGTTCCTCAATGGGATGCTTCTCATTGTTGTTGCTGACTGAAAATACTGCATCTACGCGTGTGTCTGTGTGTGTGTGTGTGTGTGTGTTGGGGCGTGTGTGTGTCTGTGCACTTTGTGGGCTTAAATTAGGGACTGGACCTGCTTGTTTGGCCTCTGTAGTGCTGCACATCTCTAGGGCCTCAGTTGGAATGATCCTCCAAGTGTAGAGGCTGATTGCTGGAGCCTTTTGGTGCAATGCGAGCTGACTGCAAAACATGGAAATATCTGGCACTTGCACTTTCTTATAGCAACGGGAGTCAGAGTGGTGCACACGGATGTTTTTGAGAATAAACAACATTCCCGCTGCCCCCTTTTCAGGTAAGTGCTGTGACATCACTCCCCATCACCATGGCAACATAGCGCTCTCACTATCACTGCAACCCCTGCAGAGTGTGTATCTGTATGTGTGAGAGTATGTACTTAGGGAGCTTGAGGCAAATGAGCTGGTCACAATGTGACAGGACTCTCTACTCATCTGAGTCCTGAACCTCTAGTGACAGGGAAAGTCCCAGAAGTCCACCGTAGACATGTTTGTGAATCTCTGTGTGTGAGAGAGAAAGCAGAATCTATACCCTGAGGTGCTGTAATAATGTAATAAATATCCAGAGATATGCTAAAACTGGCATAATGCATTGATAGACTGCAGCGATACATATTGATAAACTACTGTGTGTGTTTTGAGCTCTAGACTGTCTTTATTGTAATTTCAACGGCAAGCACACAGAGAAATAAAACCGTTTTCTTCAGGCAAAGCATAAAAAATGACAACACAGACCCACAAAAGACTACATAAAGTGTGTAAAGTACCATGTACAAACAGTGCAAGAATGTGCAGAAACATTAAGACAGTTTCCTAGTAGTGGAGGGATGTCAGCCCAGTCACTCAGTATTGGGGTGTCTGATGACTTGGGGTAACAATCTGTTCCACAGTATGGCAGTGAGGGCCCAAATGCATCAGTACAAGTGCTCAGATAAGAACACTGGTTGCTCCAAAGTCCATGCACCATGAAAAAAAATAGAGAGGGATCGGCTATGACACAAAAACAGCACCATTCAGGTTTTGGAGCTACTTTGTACTACTTCCATGCTGCTATCTTGGATCAGATGATCTCAGGGGAAATCTCAGGAGAACGGCTCTTTGCAATCAATCACAAAAATCTCCTCATGAACTCATGTGGTTTTCAATACCAAAGTTTCCATGGGTTGCAGTTGAATTTGTGGCCGCACTGTGCTCTGTAATGTTGCCTTATGTTTCTTAACAGTTACCCAACCAGGCAGAGTAAAAAGAATTCCCACTGTCCAGTTTTGAAACGCATAAATACTCATCTCCAGTACCACCACTTTTTCCATTGCTAAGAAGTGAGCAACTCCCCTGAAAGGACCAAAGTTTATGTACATTGCTCAAGGGGCATTGGCAGTAGTTAATGAGGGAGGGAAGCATGTTTCTTATTCATGTTTCCCTCCTTGATTTTCCCAGCTGGACAGGGAGGTGATTTCCCAGATGGCCACCTCCATAAAGCATGACTTCAGGTGGTGCAGCTGAGGCTATATGCAGGCACACTGGGCATAATGTGCTGAGTTATCTAGTCTTATTAACATATTTTATGGACTTGGCACAAAGTGAAAACTGGTCACCGAATGACTGCAACTACCACTGCAGGTCCGCCCCACACCCCATAAATGTAAGTTTGTCTTTACAGATGACAGTAATCTTTTACTCTGACAGTTTCAGCATCTACAGTCTTCCCCAGAATATCACAGGTGTTGTGCTGACATATGCTGCCAGGTGGTTATATGCCCATCATTCTAGAAGTGCCATGACTGTGGCATCCACTGGTGTCATATGGCAGATTTCCCAGGACAGCATCACAGCTTTGGGACAGCTGTTAGGCCCCTTCATCCCAGTTCACAGCTCACGGCTTGTTTCCAGACCTCTATTGGCTTGTTAATCAGGTGCTGGTATCTACCGCTCTTGGAAGTCATTATTTTAGCCCAGTCAACAGTTAATTTTGCATTTTAGTTCTGAGATATTTAATTGCAGGTTTTTAGGTTTGACTGGACAGTATTCACTAAAATACACATATTTTGTCATTAGCAATTTCAGTGAATGAATGGGGCAATCTTTAATTTGTAGAGGGATTTCAGAAGTCATGTCGCATTTCAGGCACAAATGGTACCTAACTTACCGTTTGCTACCCTGAACAGCGGTTATCCAATGATATCATAGCAACCATTACTAGACACTGCAGGTCAGCCAAACTTTGGATTTATCAGCATGTTGAAGCAGTGGGCACTGGGCTGTAGCAGGAGCTATACATTGCACTTAAAGAGTTTGGAGTAATAGTGCAAGTAACGGATTAAACTGTTTGTCTGGTCTACTGTAAACTGCAATCTGGTTAGCATGTTAACATGTTTGGCTAACTATCTTAGCATCTACAATACTAACCCTGCGTTACTTCAAAAATATCATTCAATAATTGCATTCCTTTGTGGGGTTACATGAATTACATTAAGCCAACGAGCATGTTTAGGCTAATGTTAGCGGGTCTTAATTATATTTGGGGAAGTTTACACTATAGCAATTATGGCTAAAGACGCGGACTAGGCCTCAACCATTTAGCGTGATATCACATATGTAGCCATCAAGTTCATTTTTAAGACCCCTTTAACAGGATTCTGGTTTTAAAGCAAGTCAACTTGAAACACAGAAAAGTCAACTGGAGATGGTGTTTTCAACCAACTGAAGGGGCTAATGTTAGCTTAATTACAGTTGTTAGATCAGCTGGTAAAATCAACAGTTCCAGGTATAAATGTCTGCCAATGTCCACCACTGTTTGAAATCAAGGACCAATTGTTTGAGAAAATAGTAATTTTGAGGGGTAAATCTGCTTATTATTGTAAACAGTATGCCAAGCTTGACAGGCGCAACAACAGTAACTAAGACAGGGCTCAGCCAATTATCCATTGAAAAACCAGATGAATTCTTTCATTTATTCTGTTCATGTGAAATTGATCTATATGATTTAACTTTCAACAAAGTGAAAAGCAGACAAATTGAAAAAGTTACACTGCTCACAATATATATATATTTTTTATATTTTGCAATGCGTATTTAGTTGTCGGACCAGCTGGATTTCCTGCTGTACAAACACAATACAAAAGAAAAACCGATGAAAGAGAATGGACATGTGATCAAAAACTAGACCTGCACTCTGTGAAAACTCCACATGTCCAAATATGAAGGAAAAAGCAGCAAACAAACTGTTTCCACCCACAGTGACCAAACAGCAGTTGAACCTTTGCACCCTGTAGGTGAGTCAGGATGCAGACCAGGTTTCTCTTTATTGAGGTCAGTGAATTTGCTGCTGAAACAAGAACATCAGTCCAGTCAACAGCCAGCGGTCACGCCGCCTGTGTTGAAGTCACATGTGGCACAGTCAGTACAGATGATGGCAGCTCATGACGAATCAGAGTCAAACAGACAATGGGATGGTTGAAAAGAGGATAGACAGAGACGAGTAAGCCTGCCGCAAGCTTCGGATGACTCGGATTCAATTTGGAAAAAAAACAGCTTGTACATTGTGTTTATTAAACCAGCTCATTTTTAATCAACTGAGCACTTAATTGATTTGCCTAATTCATTAACTGCAGTGATTCTTGAGATTGACAGAAACACTGGGTGGTGCCAGAGTTTCAGGTGTGAGCGGGATACTAACCGAGGGACTCATCATGGGAGGATTTATCTCCCTCACAAGAAGAGAGGTGACTTTCAATCCTAATACTTACTTTGTGATCATCAATCAGAGTGACGATGAGCTCCTGATGTGTGCTGATGCTAAGCTGTATCAACAGAGGCTATCCTCGCCACAGCGGTTTAAAGGACAGTAACTTTTGCAGCAGAATCCAGTGTTTTTAGTGAGTGCAATAAGCGTGTATCAGCTTTGTGAATCAGTGTTGAAAACTGGCTTTAAATGTTAAGAATCCATCCATAATTACACAGCGTGCTATCAAAATTCTATCTCTAAGATGGTCTCTGTGGTAATTCCATGGGCAGATCCAGGGGGGGACCTGAGCTGAAATCTGATTGGCCCCTGAAGTTCTCCTGTTTGCTTCAGAGCACTATGTTGGCTGAATATTAAAATGCTACGGTATGAGAATACTTTATTGTTGTCTTGCGACTAAGTTTTGTGTTCATCTTTTCAAAGACAATTCATCCCCACGCTGTTAGACAGGCTTTGTGGTTATTTACAGGCATGGGCCCTGCTAGTACGGCCGCTTCATGGCCCCTGATTTAGAAAAATCCTGACGTGGCCTTGGGTATTTCCAAACTGAAGCCAAATAACATTTCACCCCAGTAAAATGTCAATAATTATATCTAATGATAATCCAGCAAGACACACTCAACTACACACATATTTAACACACAGGCTCGTGAGAGGATTAATCAGCTGCTTCCTGTTAGAAGTTTATGGGATGTTTTATGTTTTACACTAATGCTCGTAACCCTTTTCAGCTGTTCCTGTGTCTCCTGGTTCTTAATGCTGACAGTATCCAAAGGGGAGGTCTGTGTCCTTGTTTCCTGACCACGCTCATAAATAAACATTAGCGCTGCAATCTTTGGGAGTGGCGATGAGAAGAGAGGCTGCTTAGTGTGGCATGATAGTAAACATTAGTGCTGTTTTGCAAAAAGGAGAAATCATGAAGGCTGCTGAAATCAGTGTTCATCAAAAGTTGAAAGAATGGAAGATAATAAATATTCTCTTTTATAAAGACGTGCTGCGGGCTGGGGCTAAGCCCGGGTTTGGAATCTGGAACTGGAGCCAACACTGGAACGACCAGCAACTGCCATAGTGTTCAGACTAGAGACACTTTAGGCTCAATCGCTTTCCAACCACTTCCCCAGCACAAAACTCTGCCAGACCTGCAGCATAATCTCCTCTAAACGCTTTTATTAAGACTTCTAATTGCAGCTCGGGCTTTCTCCCTTCAGGAGAACAGGCAGAGGAACAAAAACAGGGCTTATTCACCCCAAAACAGGCTGCAGGCGTACGGCAAGGCAAAGGCACACAGCGCTTTAATACACAGCAGCTATACTGTGCCGCTCAGTGAAGACTCTTTTCTGATTCATGGCATAAGCCTGACTGAAAGAAATGCCACACATAGCAGGCATTCTCCAGGAAAACAGCCCAGTCACATCCAGGTAAAGCAGCAGGAATTGTAACTGGCAGAAGCAAAATTCAATATATTATTTCCTATGACAGGAACAGCTCGATGACAATGCAACACTTTCATAATATTTCATACCCACACATCTGACTGGAACAATGAAAGCTTAAGAAGCAATCACATCTAAGCCTTAAGGAAACCTTTCATTTCAAGTGATCACAATAGAGTCAGTCATTTCCTCGGTTATTTCCTCAGTCAGACAACAGTATTTTTTTTTTCTACACATTAAAGGATCTGTGTTAATGCATTGGCATCGCCCAGGCACTCCAAAAGAAGAGACTGCACTACTTAAAAGATAATGAGGAAACAATCTTGGCAGGTGCGATTGATCCCACTGTTTTATAGCGCAGGGATTATCAAAGGATTATCTAACAATAATTATGCACCCAAGGTCGACACACTGCTTTCATGTTCACGCTGTGAGTGGCAGTGAGGCGTGTGTGTGATAGAAAAAACAAGAAAGTGAGAGGAGGTAAGGGTGCTTGAGTGCGCAAATGCGCCGGTCGATGTGAGTGCATGTGTGTGTGTGTATAAAAAGGGGAAATAAAGTTCGCTATGAACCCAATCGCAAGTTGCAAAATATCCCACAACCCAAAAGCCACTTATCAGTACCGAACACATGCCAGTAAATTCAAAGCGAACAGATAGCCCCTGCGCCTGCAGCACCACCAACCCATGGGAATCCCCCACATGGAAGATCTGGAAAACTGGGACAAACGAAAGGCGAGCAGGAGACCCCCGATGGCGTCTCTGCAGGTGCGAAGTCGATTGAGTCACGCTCGTCTGAAAAGTTGATGGCCTATGAACTAATGTGTGGTGACACCGGAGCATTACCTCACATTTGCTGCTCATTGATTGACCTCACTCTGCAGATTACAGATAAAGACGAGGAGAGTTATCGCTTTGTCTCTCTCACCATTCCCTTTCACCGTTATTGCAGAACCTGCATGAACTTAGTACGTACAAAACGTATTGTTAACTGTAATAAATGTGCTAATGTAGCAGTCTTCTAAAAGTCAGGCTCTCTTTTGTTGCCTGTGAAGCTGTTCCAGGCTTCTTTCTTATAAAATCTGACAGCAACAGGGCTGATTGATGTTAAAAATCTAAAACAATAGAAAGAAAAGTACATGTTTGACAGCAGATTTGGTCTTTTAAAGAGTGAAAACTGATTTTATTATCTAAGCACCTACGTCTTGCCTTCTTTTAAAACGACTGATGTACAACAGAGCAGCAGAGTATCTGAAAGACACAATGAGTGGCTGCTCTAATGCTGCTCTGTTTCTAGGAGACTACTCGACATGCCATGATTGAAAGTACAATGATGCAGCTCAGTAGACACGGTGGACTGGTATGTTGTGTTATTAACATGCTGCACACATGTATGCAAACGTTAGTCGGAACAGTGGTGGAAGCAGCCAATTAAATGGGAGGACGATGGATGTTTAGTCTCTGATTAGCTGTTCTGATGGAAGTCAGCTTTGGTTCACAGGTGTCCAACTGAACAGTCATGGCTATACAGTTGTGTTGGTGCTGTAATACGATTGTCTGCAGAATCTAGAAGTTACAGTAGCAGAAACAGGTTGTTGAACATTTTTCATCCTGGGACAGATTATTGGAATTTAGTCAGGTGGTGAAAAACACTCTAAAGAGGACATACAATGCGGAGACGGTCCTGGAAGAGGGCTTAAAGGGTCAGTTCACCCAAATCTTTCTCTCTCTCATGCACATACACACGCACTTACCACACACACAAATCGAGCAGAAAGTTTTGCTTTCATCTGCTTAAGTTTTGATATTCTGAGTTTTTGAGGCCTTTGAGACTTACACTGCACCCGCAGCACAATGCGGTAAATTGAGTTTTTACATTTGAAGTAATAGGGAAGTATTCTTTGACATAGGTTAAAAAGAAAAAAAATTGTAAGCACCTCTGATAAAACTCGGTCCACCTTCATCGTGTCGGGGTGCAGAATTCTCAGCAGCAGATGTGTGAAAAACTCGGGCTGATAAAACCAAAAGTGTCTGCATTGCTTTGTACCACAAGAAGTAAGTGTGAAAGCACGTGTTTCGCAGATCTTTGTGAACTGACCATTTAAAGGAAAACTTACTTTTCTTACAACCTGTGGCCAAAAGTACAAAACTGTATATTTAAGTATAGATATCTGTGCACACACGAAACAGGAAACATGCACTGGATTTCTAAAAACCCACACATCAATGTATGTTCCCACGAGCTTTTTTCTCAAACATCTTCATCATCATGAAAATGTGCACACATGCACAGGCCCTCTGACCCTCCCCACAATTGACTGTAAATGCAAACACACCCCCAACTGCCTGGTTTGCATATAAAGATGCATTTAGCATGAAGGTTATTCTTACTCCCCAACTGGATCATAATCTTATCATATTCATAGAGAGATCATGTATTTATTTGTTAATTTATACAACAACCATGAACATTATAATTATCATAATGCATTATAATGTATATTATGACATCACATATAATGCATATGTGACAGACTGCGTATACTGTTTGGATGGTGTGAAAGATGTGTAGCAGTAGGTGCGTTCTCACCGCCTGTGGCTTTTTATACATTTTATATAAGGTCTCATTTCACATTATTTCTTTGTGTTACATACCAGCTGCTTAAATCTGGGGCAACTCTACTAAAGACAGATTTTCCACATTTAATTGCACTCTATCAGTCTCTTACCTAAAACAATACCAAGCTGAACATGAGCAGTTATTTTTACACCTGTCAGTTGTAAATGCTCATTAGACAGTCAACAGTAATTTCACCTACTGTACTTAACAGCTGTATAAACATGGAGTATGATATCAGAACTGATAGGATTAATAGCAAAACTAACCCAGTAAGACTGTTAAAAACAGAGTTTTCCTTTAAAAGGTCAAGGACCCCAAGCCCCACAGTCCAAAAAACCTCTTTTTTGTCCTTACTCGTCAATATGTATTTTCAAATTTCTCTCACGTTCTTCTAAATCGTGTGTATGACTGAAGCAGCTATAACATGTCTGTATGTGTGTGATGTGCTCGGGGGGGTGTGAAGATGGGTCACTGACACAAAGGGGTGTGAGGCTCACCAGTAGTGGAAGAGATGTTGACGTCAATGCTGATCTCGGGGATGCCTCCTCCCTTCAGCGCGGCCACGCAGGTGTATGTGCCGAAGTCTGTGAACTTCAGGTCTATGATGTCCAGGTTGGTGGTCCCGGGGGAGATGTCGGGGTCCGTCTGGGTGATGACCATCCGCTCTGAGCTCCGCAGGGCACGGCCATTCTTCAGCCAGCTAAAAGTCAGCTCCTCCGGCGGGGTCGCCTCCACCTGCGCCATTCAGCACATTGTTATTTGTGCTGCACTGATTAGCAGCTATGACTTGTTATTCATGCATATACACGTATGTGTGTCTGCTCTACCTGACAAGAGATCTTGACTTCACGTCCAATCTGGATGTTGTCGTCATTGTGGTAAGGGTCAGGTGTGATCCAGAATCGGCCCTTTTTCAAAGCTGTGAAGAGATAATCCATTTGGTGAGAACTAGAATTACACTTGCACTCTGCACTTGTTCCCTCTGCAAGCCTGCAACACGCCGCTGGAACAAACACTTACGGCAGGTTATGGCTCTGCTTGTCATATTGATGCGATTTCTGAGATGTAATCCCAACGACAGGATTTTATGGATTTTTTAGATAGATTTTTCCAGTGTTTTTACGTCTCTCAATGTCCACACTTTGGACTGTAAATCGCTGTTATGCATCTCCACTTAATATACTGGAAATGTGATTGTGTTACACATAGCAGTTCAGCCTCTGCACACTTCACACACTGTTCAAATGCATAGAAAGGCTGAAATGTGTCACAACCAGCTAACATGCCTGATCTGAGTGTAGCACTGTGGGCATAATACATTTCCTGCTCATCTAGATGTGTCACTTTAGTACCAGGATAGTGAAACCATAAAGGCGTCACTAAACCACTAGACATGGACTTGACAACTGTAATGGTTTGTCTAAAACAACAACTGAAAGTTTAGCTGTTGATGCTGAAGAAGGGTCAAACAGAGAGCTTAACAGATAAAGCAGAATCATATGTTTGTTTTGAAGTCTGAAGCTTTGAAGCAACATTAATATTGATAGGTACGGACTGAAGAATCCTACAGCATTCAAGCAGGTTCATACACACTCACACAAACCCACACGCAAACACACACACTGTGAAATTTGAGAAATACCTAACAAAATATCCACCATTTCTAATCCAATTTGGTTTGCAAACTCCATTTTCAAAGCACAGCTCCTCTGAATGGGAAAAAGAAGATGATTTCATTATAATGCATGCTGTATTGGTTCCAAACCCTGCGCCTACTGTTCAATTCATCTCCTCAGCAAAAAAAATAAAAAATAAAAAAATAAAAAAAAAAAGCTGACGGCACCATGGAAATCTTTTCATCTAGCAATTCCCAAGTGACATTATCATATTCAGTTTGGTAAGGGGAAAACGAAAACAAAACCTGCATGTCAGATTTAAACACAGGAAATTGAATGTGCAAAACACTGTGATGCCTGCCGAGCTGCACACTGAGGGGAGAGACGAGTGACACACGCCTCCTTGACATGATCTTCCTCCTCGCGCTTGAAATCAGTGTCAGCAGGCAGAGAATCCTGTGTCTGACGCGTGTCTGATACAAATATTACAATCACATCAGCGGTCTCGCAAATTCATACAAACATCGCTGGGAATTTGCATTCGTTCCCGTATTTCCATTTTTCTTATTCTGCGAGGCACGGCCTGTCAATGATGTTGTGTATAATTCAATAGTGCTGGCAAGGAAAAGTGTGGCAATTAGCAGGAAATTGCATGCAGCATATATCTGTGACCTTTATGAATATGAACGTAATACAAAGCATTACCTGCAACCCACGTTCATTTCCCATTTGGGCTCCGCTGTACATCACAGTGTACCTCAACTACATACATGCCGAGATTCAATTTCCTTAAAGCCAACACACACAGTACATAAGGTTAATGAGACAATACCAAGTCCATGGTGGAAGCCACTAAGTAAGCATACAATATCTATCTAACAGAGACGTCCTTCGATCATGCATGTCAGGCAGTGAAAACACCCCGAGGCGCAGTTGTAGTTATATCTTGACAGTTTGAAAAGGCTTTTGTGTCTCGGCGACATGCTCAGCAGAGTTGGTAGCTGCTTTTTAAGAAAGCATTATCTCTCACGCACACACGCGCGTAGTTCCACACATCTGCGTGAGGCATTGTGCTGTCACAGGTGATAGCGGATAAACATTTGGATTAACTGCCTCTTCCTCTTTTTACATTCCTCCGGCTCAAGTGCATTCTCCTCCCAACTTAAGAAACTCTAACAGAGCCGAGCACTTAAAACAACAATCCCCAACTCGGCCCTGCTTCACCGCTAAGGCCAGGTTTAATCTTGTTCATGAAGTTGTCTGTCAGACCAACAAACACAAGTCTTCAGTTGCTCTTCATAGTTATTTCCTTCTGCGGTAAATGTTGTGAATAGCCACATGGGGAGTGTGAGCTGGCTAAACGTATAACTGTCAGCGCTCTGGAAAAACACGCTGGTCGCTGAAGGCTGAATAAATAGTTTTCTGCAGCACTTAGAGTTTTTCTTCGATGACAGGTACTGTATATATGTGTGAATGGTGTATGAGGCTGCCTCATTACAGAATCCCCCACTAGCGAGTGCATGATTACAATGGTTCAAAGCAACTACTGTATGTATAAAGCATAAATATGGATGACTGGTCGGCCTACTTTTAGAAGAAACTGGTCAGCAGCTTTTAACAACTGAGCTGAAGAGTCTCAATTAAGACGAAGTGAGACAAAGAAACAAGGCTGAAACACTGGGCTTCTAAAATCAGCAGATAACGTTTGCAATTTGATTTGGTTTTGTTCCGCACAGTTTGAGAGCTCCTCTCATTAAGTAAACTGAATTTACAATGCATGCATGCAAAAGGGCATTTCTACAAGCAAGTTTTCTGTGTAGGCCCCTTTATCAGCTATCCACCCACCACCACCGATACATCTCAATCGTCCTCTAAACTACGCTGTTCAAGCCAGTAGAAAATACAGCATACATTTGCTAATTAGGGAGCAGCTGCTCCAAGTAGGCATGAATTTTAAATTTGCTTCAGAGGCAAATATTAACCTGCAATTCATGGAACAACAGGCCAACGTTATCTGCAGAAAACACTAAGTTGGGCTGATGATTTTGGACCTTCTCGGCCGAAGTTGTCCCTAATAACCTAAGCTGGTAGAAATAAAACCTCTGCTGAGCCTGCTGTGAGCCTCTCATTGATCCCATTTATGAATAACTGTGTATTATTTAAGTATTGAAATTGAAAGAGCATGAATAAATACATGTATACCTTCACCATAAATTCTGCTCAACAGACACGCAGCTCACGGGGCTGTTGGTGTTTGCGGCTCTGGTTTACGTATGAAATGCTCCAAAAGGAAGTAAGACATAAAAGTCAGACCACATCATAAAAAAGAAATGAAGTATTCTCCGTCTACTTGCATATTTATGATTAACAAGTCCTGGACTGATTGCTGACATAAGAGAAGAGGAGATTACAGTCCACCCTGACCTGGCTGCTCATGCTCCACTTTTTAATATCTATGATAATACCAGCACACCAAGGAGACTTGCTATATTATCATAGCGATCAGAACATGTCACCACCAAGCATCAGAGCTAACATCAATTTCATTTTCATTAAAGCAAACATCACAGCGTCTCAACCACCTCTTTCCCTCCCTGTGTTTAATGTTGTGATGCTCTCATCGCTCGCACACAGATTTAGATCTAGATTCCACAGATCTTAACTACTAGTTAAACCTGAGTAGAGATGTCTGATTAGATCTCGATGGTCACCTTTTGGTTCCCTACATTTCCCAGACTCGGGGTGACTCAGCCTTCCCTCACTTCCACTCGGAGCTGCAGTGCACGTCAAAATAGCCACTGCTGCATATGTGCACTCATGCATATTTCAGAATTGGTTCCCTCCCCGCCTCCTCCACATTCAGACCTCCTTTCCTGCAATTTTATCTGACCATAAATATTGAATAGCAAGTAGGCATTCCTGTAAATCGACTACATTGGTGTACGCGAGAGATAAGTGAGCATTACTTTCCCTGGTTGTAGTAAATTTTGCTGGACAGCTGCAGGGACTAAAATGGTGCTTGTTCCCTCATGCATGGGAGAGAATCTCAAACCGGGGGTATTCTAAAAGAGACTGTGGTGAGTGTGTGAGGTGAGAAGTGCAGTGTTGGGAGTGTTGTGATGGCGCGCTGTCACTCTTCTTTCCCCATTCCTGATAACCAATTCATGGCAAAAGTCACATAAATCTTTAAGGAGGGCTCCGCTTGGAAACAGAACTTTCCCATTTACTCTGGAGGGAAACACTGTCTCTGAATATTGTTACACAGCCTCCACAACATCATTAATATCTTACAAGGGTACATGCATATACAGTAGGAATTAGTGCATCTGTATGTAATGCTGTATGTACAGTAGGGTGGACACAATATCAGAAACACGTGTGCACTGCAGTACAGTAGGCCTGTAATAAACATTAATGAACGTTTCTGAGGATGACAACTAAGACAATTTGACCTTTACTTACACAGTCCACAACAAAAACTTCATAATGACTGTAACACATTCAAATATTTTAAGATAAACTAAAATAAATAAATAATTTCCTCGATTTTTATTTCAAACACTGAACACACACCAGCAGTAGTAAACATGGACAGCGATGCTGCGGAAAAGTTTTAGCAGGAATTAGGGCCAGCTGGAAGTGCTGTTAGCTGCTAATTAAGGCTGTGGCTAAATCAGAACTGTCAACTCACAGGTTTGACCACAACATTCAGTGTCTTGACCATCATCTGTGATGCGAAAATGTCAGAATTTCATACAGTCAGAGAAATAAAATATGAATAACAAATGAAATCCTAGTGCACCACAAACCTCTTGAAAGCACTGTCAGTCACAGCGGTGCCCACCATAGATGGCAGCAGAGGAAACGGAGCTTGCATCTGGTTCAAACATAATTTATACGACTTCACTAACATCCAGGAGCTGAGAGCATTAGGGCAGCGAATGGAAAGAAGCGGCTCAGCCCTCTGTCTCCATCACACTTCTCTATTTCCACTGCGGTTAATTTTGTATTTAAGTGACTTTGAGAGAAGACTGGGTTTGTGAAAGTTCCTGTTATGCTGCCTTGCTGTATCTGGAATGACACAGGTATAAAAAGTGCAGTGATTCACCTGACAAAATGAGTTATGGCTCATCAATGTTTTAGAGGTTAGCCCCACTGCTAGCTTTGCCTTGTGTTACCTGCTCTTCTCTGTAGCTTTGCTGTCAGTGCTCAAGTCGCCCTCTTGTCCTCTCATGTGCAGTTGGGTTTATGGTTCCACTGGCAGATATGATACAACTGCATGTTTAACAGCAAGTTAACAGGAGAGGGAGAGGCCACACACGACACACACGTGTGAGGCGCATGAGTGCGCAGGCAGAATTTGGTTCAGATCTGTGGTATTACAGCGGTGCAGCTGAAACCTCAGAGTCTTGTATCATTTTCTGATATGCATTGGTTAGCCTTTACACCCCTGCATCCGAGCAACTGATGTGCGGTTGAAAGCTCTGGAAAAAGGTCAAGAGCTGAGCTTTCATGCTAACCTTTATGAAGCACAATGTTCCATTTTTGCTCATTAGGCGCCAGCTCAAGCAAGGAATCATCAGCACAATAAGCAAAATATAATCACACATCTCAGGCACCGGTGTAGAAAATCCAGCGATATTTTGAAAAACACTGCCAGTATCACAGGCGCCGGGGCATAAAACACAAGTCAACATATGCACAAACAAATTCTGAATGAATTATTGATGGATTTTGGAAGCTGGTTTCCTTTTATCAGCATCAGAGCTTCCTGTCATTGAACCTTGACTGTTGCAACATGCACAAGGAGTAAAACAACCAGTGTAGGGACACTTACAGGAGCTACTTTCTTCATGGTAATATCAAGAGAAGAAATACAGGTTCTGCTTGCACTTACATTTGCATTACATGGCTCCTGTATCCTACACGTATTTTGCCTGAGAGAATGCATGCAGTTGACTGGTGATCCAGTGGATATTTAAGGCATTCTTTTGGATCGTTACCCTACATTTTACAGAGTCCCCGTGTTCCTTTTTTACCACAAACTGTGGAGATTTTGCCTGCAGCAAGCCTGTATGATTCTCCATAGCTTTAATAGCCTGTGGGAATAATGGGTGGCCTGTACATGAAAAGCGCAGATAATCACACAAAGAGAAAAGCCCTGGTTGAGGCCTTCTTCTACAGAGAGCTCATGTCACACGGCAGGATTACAATACCACCTCTGGGGAGCTTCTTAGCAGGGCAAAAGTACACACAGCCCTCACATACTGACTATGACATGCACGTACGTAGGCTCATAATGACAAAGACACAATGGCACCACTTATATGCACACACAAATGCAGTGACACTGCAAGAGAAAAGATGTTTGAATATGCCCCCCCCCCAGCTCTCTCCAGTGCATTCTCCCTGCCTTTGTCTGGCAGAGAAGAAAGACGTGTCTCACGCCGCTCTCACTCTGAATCATTATCCTCCTGTCTGCCCATCAGTCCATCTCATTTTTCAGTCAGGCCTGTCTGTCTTTCTCTCAGCAGGCATCGCACTGTGCTCTCCATTCTGTCTTGCAGAGAATATCAGCATGTGAAGCCGTACTCATCTCTCAGAGCCAGATGGATGTCTCTCTAACTGCCACTCTCCTCTGCCTCATCTGCTCCACTCAAGGTTAAACAGAAAAAAGGACAACGGGCATTAGCACGGTTCAAAACACAAGGCATTCGCACGCGCTGGCATACACACATTCGTGCCGCCATCCAAAACACCTTTAATTTTCCTATTATCACTCCATGCATCTTCACATTAGCCCCATGCTTCAGCACCTTTACAATATCATGACCACCCACACATATCCATCTTTGGTGGGGAATGGGTCCTAAATGCTGCTCTCAACCTTCAGGCTGACCTCCGGCTTTAATTTATGTTGAAAAACATTCACATGCACACACAGGCGCTGAATGCACAAACAAAACAGGCACGTGCGGATATACAGGCACACTCGTATACATATAAATACACACACACGCACACACAGACAGACAGACAGTCCTTAGGGCCGCAGCCCAAGAGACTGGCCTGTCAGTGCCAGTTCTGGCCATCCAGCCATTAAATCTGGCATTCATGAATGGAAATATATTCAGCTTTCGACCAGAATTTATTCCAAAGCAAATTTGATAAGGGTCATTCACATGTTGATTCACATGCTGACAGCCAGGTTTTTACAAGGCACGTCATGATTGTTTTCTCCCCACCAAACAGTCTAAATATAAACAGCGGGGAGCTCACGCTGAAAAAGATTGCATTTTTGCTTCTCTATAAATAACAGCAAGCTTCCAATCAAAGTTACAAAATGTGGATGCAGCGAGTGTGTCTGACTTGTGTGTTTACACTTGAGTGTGTGCACGCTTGTGGGTGCGTGGAGTTGGTCGCGCCTACGTTAGCAGGTCGGAGTGATGGATGTCTTCAGTGTAAAAGCGTCACACCTGAATTTGTCAGGAACTCCTGGAGGAATGGTTGAGAAAATCCGACGACAACACAGCGGCGTTTGATTTTCAGTCTTTTTGATAGCTGCTGCAATGCTCATTTCTTGACATCACACAGAGGGAAAACACATTGCTTTAGCAGAAAGACGGGAAGCACATGCACGAGTCAGATCGTCTGTGCGCGGGGAGACACGAAAACAGGCCAGCTGCCCATTTCAACACCATCTACAGACAGTTCTGTCTCAATTCACCAACTCTCCATTTGAGAGCTGCCGACTCATATTTGATGCCCAACAGAAGAAAGGAGGAAACAACTAGCTTTGCATTGTCGCAGCAGATATATCCCAAACTGGTGTGTTTGTGGAGGACAGAATGGACTTAAGTGGTCAGGGGAAAGCAGGGTATTGACCTGCATTTGAAGACGTGTTGCGGGTCCTTAATCCATAAAAGGATCTTGTCAGCAGGGTGATGTGATGCCAGTAGCCTGCTGGGCTAGCTGTGGAGACGGCCAAGCCCTGGAAGGCAGTCTGGCTGGTGGGACAGTATGGCCAGAGAAACTACCATCTGCTGGGGAGAGATGTGTGTTTTCACACACACTGCCCCCTTTGGCAACAGCAGTTTGAGAGGGCTTCTCAAGGACTGGAGAGCAGGGTGAACAAGCTGAGATGAGGCCACAGGGTGACCCTGCAAAACATTCAAAATGAACCCGGTGCACAACCAAACCCATTGGTATTACATGTACAGTGAATATCAGTGTGTGCTACACACACATGCACACACAGATGAGTGCATACACTTGCAAACTCTTCATGGCCACACATAAACATACAGAATAGCAACTGGCAGAGCATTTCTATTCTCTTGATTTTGAACTACCAAAGACTGTTTGTGGTGTAGAGTCGAGATATTGTAAAAATTAAAAGCATAAGAGTATTTGTGAAAATGCAATATTGTGTGTTCTCTTTTTTTGCTGCCTCTCTTTCCTGTGCTCACACACACACACACACACAAAATGAAGAGCCACTAAAGGTCTGCCTGTGCTCTAGCCTCGAGCCTGGCTTATCCTCTTTCAATTTTCCTTTTCTCCTCACTTCAAAGTACTGAATGTTTTGTCAAACACAATTAAAAGAAATACAATATTTGTCTGGAAATATGACAATAATTTTAATTAAAAATCTGGCCAACTGGAGAAGCAGCAACATGTGAGATGTACGGGAGAATTTCTGCACGGTTACATTATAATTCAGCCACAATGGAACAATGTCATGAAGGAGATGCGGTACATTCATTTCATTTACTGTATATGTTGCATTATACTGTGGCATTTCAACAGAATTTGAATTGAATTCCACCAAACCTTATTCACGCTGCTTCCATTTGTGCCATCGCAAACCAATTAATGGTGAGTGGAAGTGGACTATATAACTCTGTAAAGTCTGCACTCACTGACACACCAAAGACACCTAGCAGCATTGGTCAGGGCGACTGAAATGCTATAAAGATATGTTTGGGATACATTGTCTGTAAAGTTACATTTTTAACAGTTAAGTGTCTCACAAATCTGGGTCATAAATCTTCATCTAAGAAAAACAAACAAATTAAAGGTATCTTTTAAACTAGACTGACTTTCTACAAAGTGAAAAACACATCAGAGTATGCAGCAAAAAATCCTGAAAAAATAAATTGTCTTACAACTTCCCAAATATTAGTTTAGTCATGCCTCAGAAGTCTGCCTGCTTTCTTTACACTGTCTTTTTATGTTGGGCTTCGACAAAAATAACAGAAAATGGGGAGACGTTAAAATCAAAGATGAAAAACATCACTTTGTTTCTAAATACACATATCTGAAGATATCCATGGTGATGGAAATTTCCTGCTAATGGTGGAAATTTAGCACATCCCCATCCCAACCCACCCACCCACCCAGCCCCCTTAATATGGAGAGATGTTGTACGCTTATTTTCATGCAGCATGCCACTCGGGAGCAGTGGTGAGGAGGGATCAGTTGAGCAAACAATGGAGAAAAAGGCTGCGTCTCCGACATGGTTTGGTTTGGAAAGGCTGGCTGCCAAGCACAATACAATTAATATGTAGACAATGCATATTGACATGTAAACAAGTCCATAACCGTGAGAATGTCGGGCATATAGCATATAATTCCACTCTGTTTTTCATGGCTGCTGCACTGCTTAATATTCAGCAGGTTATTAGGGAACAGATCAAATCCATGATATGTTTCCATAAACAATGTCGTCTACTGACGTAAGGCCATACCTCCCCACCCTCGTCATCTGCCGCATGTTGATCCCAAAATTGCATTTGCGTCAGTGACAGCTCATCAGCCTTGGGAGAGCAATCCTGATGCCACGCTGAGATGTGTGATAACATGCTGAAGCCTGTCCCAGAATTTATAGCTTGTATAGCATCGACAGCGCCTGGTCCAAATTCATTTTGACAGCAGTGGTGTTTGTTGGAGTTTCCCATCAAACGGTGATGTCGTTCAAGTCTGCCTTCCTTTGTAATTGCGTGCACTTTGATAACCAATTCTGTCAATGTCCAAGCTCAATTGATAGACATTTAAGTATGTCAATCCAAAATTTGCACTGTTGATTAGATGTCATCTACACCCCCTCACTCTGTTTTTAAGTGACTACTAACAAATAACTATTGATCTCACTACTGCACTGACTTGACTGACTGTCCATCAATCTCATGAGAACGTTCCCAATATAATTTCTGTTCTTACTGATCCTTCATTTGCTTTGTCACGAATTGATTGATGATGTCATTTCAGCATCTCTGCATTTAGTTTTAGAGCGCCTTTGGTTTCATCCCAAATTCACACTTCGAGATGAGTCACTTGTCAGTTAATTTATTTAGCCCCCCCACCCCCGTCTGATTGCCTTTTCTTTAAACATCTAAAGTAAATTACTGAGTCGCACAGACGCCGGCGAGGGCTTTTAGGCTTTAGGACAATATATAGTGCTACAGCGTTTATCATGAAGGTCAAACAAGAAGGATGTGATGACTCATGTATGCAGAAACATAACCAACAGACACATGCTTTAACAAACGCGTTAGCAGTTATTTGATCAGGGCAAAGTTAGGGAAACAATATGTCGACTTGGACTTTGGTATCTGGAATGATGGAGCCAAATAGCAGCAGTCTGCTACTGAACTGAATTCTTATTTTTCATGCAGCCCTGCACTAATGGCTATGTACTCAGCATGGCATTTAGTGAAGCAGAATAATACATAATCTGTCCTGTTTAACTTTTAGCGTACAGACAATGCTCTGCAGCCTTTTATAGGACATTTCAATGCATTTGTATTTGAATATCATATCTAAGGAAGATGTTGAGTTTCTTCTTTTCTGATATTTGATCCCATATGAGAACCACTGTCAGCTCCAGATGTATGGCACATCAGTAAGAGCGAGATATTTATTGCAGCCATTGCCTGCATTGAGCGTGCTCTGACGTATTTGCTGCCATGGTACACCTGACACCTTCTCTTTGATGTAAGCCTCTCGATTCTTAAGTCCTCAGCTATATGGGCACTTTCACACAACAGAGAAGGGGTTTATCTGTCAGGGGGGCCATCAGAAATGATTTGTTGATGATTTGATTTTCATCCCAGGGAGCATATGGCTGCATTAATAAATGCTTCCAAACAGGCTGAGCACTGAGGCGACCTGATGATGGAGCTGTGGCATAATCTCTGAGATGAAAGGAGAAAACTCTTTGAAAAACTTTCTGAGCCAATCTGCTAAACTCAGATTCAAATGTGTCCCATTTTGTGCATGTGTGATGTTCTCTGCAAAGTTAAAATTCACATTTGGATCATCTCATGAATGCTGTTTTGTTTGTCAGGCTTCCACTAATTAATGCGTCTTTTCATTCACCTGCAAGAGTTTCCTGCAGATTCACAGTCAGGGTGTTGGAATCGTCTGTTATGTCACTGATGAAAGCCGAGTCACACACCACCTTTAATCCTCAAGCTTAGTAATAGCACTCAATTTAAGAGTATGAAAGTCGATTTCCCCATGCATCATGTCGCATCTGTGCAGGTTGCATATCAAAACAGCTTTTCTTTGTAGATGGTAAAATTGCCTGTCTTGAGTATTAACCTTCAAAGCAGTTTTTCTGGCCTTTCACTGTACATATCACGTGCCTGGTGATAAGTGCACTTCACCTACTCTGCATCCACGTTGACAGAGAACTGTAAATACGAAAAGCATGCAAAAAATGGTGCTTTGATAACAGTTATTTCTGTAATGAGCTACAGCAAGATCAGATGCTCTTCTACCTCCGGTGCCACTCAGGTGATGAACAGCTTGGAAAAATAATTTCCCTGATAATTGGCCAAACAGGCAGCGGTGGCCCTCAGCCTGCTGCTATTGATAAATAGGTGTTAAGCACTCTTTCTATCGGTGCATTTTAATAGATTTTTTACATTTATTTGCCTAAATGTAAAGTTATATAAATAAATTCTATAAACAAACACATTGTAAAATGGTCACAAAGTTAAATCAAAAATAATTAAGTGAAAAAGAAAAAAAACATCTGCACACACCCTTTAGCTGTTTACTTGTCTATATCTACAACATGAAATAATCATATCAATATATAAAGAATACAAAGTGAAGGGTCAGTGTTAGCAGCAGCAGCTAGGTGGTTCATTTGGCGTTACCTTGGCAGCATTCTGGTTGTATAAATGTTCTCACTTCTTGTCTGGTTGTTGCAGCTAACAGGAGCTAGCTAGCTAGCTAAAAGTTGCTGAGCTTGATAAAGTGATGGGACGGGCACTGGTGACAACTTCACTGTCATTTCATGGCAGAATTATGACTTTTAATAATTTACTACATTATTTCACAATTTATTTGTTATTTGATATATTTGACTTTATTAATATGCTAATTTATTATTCATTACTTATGTAATACTGAACTCTCATGCAGTCATGCCTTCTCACCTCGCACCACAATGGTGGTGGACTTCTTGGCCGGGTTTCCCACGTTGTTGCTGGCCACACAGCTGTAGACCCCCGCCTCATCTGAAGTGATGGCTGGAAGTGTGAGCGTGCCCCCCTTCACCACGCTCCTTTGTGGCAGGCTGTCATTACTGCTGACCCAGGTGAGAGTCGGCGGTGGCTCTCCACCTGTGGTGATGCACACCAAAGACACCGTCTGGCCAGGATTCACCACGATAGGATCCTCCACCAGCAGCTTGATGGACGGGGAGGCTGTGGAGGAAGAGCGTGCAGAGTCTCAGAAAGACTGTCATGACAGTTACAGGATAGGTCAGTAGAGAGATGGTGCACCACTTTTTCTGTCTGTCCTACATTTATTACAACACTGAAAGGGAGAGTTTTTAAGTTGGGGGTACGGTGGCCAACAAAGGCAAACGCGCTGCAAACGGCAAAACGCTGCAAACACAGGAATGATGCAAAACCAAAAACACACAAACACATAAAACAAATGCAACAGAAAAACGCTGCAAGAGAAAAATGCTGCAATCACAGAAACAAGGCAGAAGCAAAAACTTACAAACCCACAAAACAAATGCGACAGAAAAATGCTGCAAATATCCGAAACACACAAAACCCCAAAACAACTGCAAGAAAAAAACGCTGCAAATTCACTCCACAAAACGGAAGTGCGCCACTAGGGGGACTCAACCTGAGGGATGGACCGGTCCTGTGGGACCAGACCCTCTTGAAAGACATTAAGAAGAAGAAAAAGAAGAAGAGGAAGGAGAAGAAAGTTGGCTAAGTTTTAGACTTAGACTTAGACCTGGACTGCTTCTTTATTGATCCTAATTTGGGAAATTATTTTGCAGCAGTAGCATTAACATAGAGGCAAACATAGAATGTATACATAATATTTAGAAAAAAGTAACAAGTGACAAAAAATGTAAGCATGGAATAAAAATAAAAATATAACTAAGTAAAACTACATATATCATTATATAATATGTATTACAATATAAAACTTATTATATCATAATAATATAATAAAAACATACAATATAACTAAATATATAGAGAGTATTTACAAGCAAAAAATAGCAAAAAATAGCAAAATATTTGTGCAGTTTTGGATGATAAATAAATGTAAACCGTGGACTGTATGTGCAATATTGTATGTTGCAATATAATATATAATAATATAATATAGTTTTGGAGAGGAGACTGAAAAGGTACATTTTCCTTTATGTATTTTTATTTTTTTAAACTCTTGGCCGTAATCTTTTACAATATTATGGCCAAGTGTTTAAAAAAATACATAAAGGAAAACGTACCGTAACTTAGCCAACTTTCTTCTTCTTCTTCTTCATGTCTTTCAAGAGGGTCTGGTCCCACAGGGATTTGTAAGTTTTTGCTTCTGCTTCGTTTCTGTGATTGCAGCATTTTTCTCTTGCAGTGTTTTTCTCTTGCATTTGTTTTATGTGTCTGTGTGTTTTTGGTTTTGCATCATTCCTGTGTTTGCAGCGTTTTGCCGTTTGCGGTGCGTTTGCCCTTGTTGGCCACCGTATGGGGGTCCAAGAAAGTTGAAATCCATCAGGGAACACGTTGATTCTTACGAAGCAGAATTCAGAATCAGACTTCATTCATATTAGATAAGGTGTAGGTGCAGATAAAGTACTGATGTCTGTGTGTTTGTGGGGGAATGGATGTGTATAAATCTACGTGAGCTGGAATGAGAGTGTGTGTGTGTGTGTGTGTGTGTGTGTGTGTGTGTGTGTGTGTGTGTGTGTGTGTGTGTGTGTGTGTGTGTGTGTGTAAATGTTTATGTCTGTGTGTAGTTCCATGTGAATTGGGACATTCCAGACCCTTTGTGGGATAAAACACAGAAATCTGTACAGTTGTGCAATAACACAAAGCTCCATTCTTTATCCTTAAATGGAAACCCAGAGTGCTACCAGATGTTGAGGTGCTCACTCCCAGTAAGCCTTCGAATCCTTGAAGCTCATCCCAAACACATGAAATGGATGGATGGAATGGATGAATGGAAATGGATTTAGCCTTGAGCACAGTACCAACTTATAAAATTCTCTGTAAAAAGTATACAGTCAGGGTTTCACAGAATAGTCGACTATCAAAGCCACTAGTGAACACTGTGCATCGTTGTACATTATTCGTTTTAGATTGTGGTTTTAGCACGGTACAGTAATAAAGCAGTGCAATGCATCTACAGCAGACTTGCAGCTGGTGGCGCTGTGAGGTGTTGATGACAAGTCAAAGCTGTCATGTGCGGTGTGGGGCGCTGCAGCAGCAGACAGGCAGCAAGCGCAAGAGGCAGAAAGAAACATGGCTGTACATCCCAATGCTCGACTACAATCAACAGCATGGATTTACTTTATAGAGCAGACAGATTTGTTTGAACAATCATTTTTTTACATTATGCCATGTTAAATAAACACAGTTTAAGGTATTTAGAGAAGGAAAGACTCCTACTATCCCAAAACCAGCCACATTGCTACTACAGTCAAACAGTATCTCCAGTTTGTACAAGCCGGCTGGAGGTTTAGTCCAATCAGATCCAGGATCATTTAAACACAGTCAGTCGAGCACTCTGCTATTTCACCTACGCCACGGACAATTAGTTAACCCTTTACTGCTATATTTGAGACCTTTTTGATGAAAATATGATATATCTCGTGCTCTTAATTGACTGCTCAGCTGCTTTTTGGGAGTAATTGATGACTACTAATGCAGAGCAGTAGTGAATGCCGTACTATAAAGAAGATTTAAAAGTTGGATTTAGATGGACCGATTATGATAATAGACAAAACATATTAAACGTGATTATGTCAGGTAAGCAGGTCATGCAGAAAAGTCAAGAGTCTCAAGAGTACCTGTCTTATTGGTGAGTCTGAAGATAACACTGCGGTCAGGGATCCCACACACATTTCTGACAGAGGCGATGCAGCTGTAGTTTGCGTAGTCCTGGGGACGGAGGTTCTTCAGCTTCAAAATCTTCGTTTCCCCCTGCAGCTCAGACCAAACCAACACTGGTATGCAAATGTGTGCAAAAATATCAACATAATCAAGTAAAAGAAATGCAAAAAAGTAGGTACTAGGAAGGAGATGACAAAGGCCAAACAGCTCCAAAGAAAGGTCAAAGAGATGAATATTCATACAGTTTTAATGAAGCCAAAAATGAAAAGCAAAGGTGGCCGAGTTCAAGAATATTACTGTAAATCACTCGAGAAAAGATGGTGGTATTTTTCAAGGAAAATAATGTGTCAACTTGTTCAACACCAATCAGCAGACTACTCTTCACTCAAAGGCCCTGCAGTATTTTCACCATTCAGCTCCAGGGATATGAAGGGCTCAGGAGGGGATCCCTCCAGAGGAACCTCACTGAGAACGCGTGTTTGCTTCCAGCCGGCCCGTCAACCGTGAGCCCCGCCCACAAGGCTACGATGAGGATGTGAGCGTTTGATCGGCCTGACTCCAGTGTGTGGGCGTTGGGTTGGAGGTGCAGATTGAAACATGAGTCAGCCACACGCTGCGCCAGTCTTCACAACATGACAATCACTCACGTCTATCAAACCTTTTCATATCAACTGAGGCTCGTGAATAACTTAATTTTATTAGATTAGCCACGCACCCAACACTCTGCTTCCTTTCTCTCTGTCACCTCCTCTGCTTGGGAGCAGATATCAGGAGATGAGGTCCACAGTATTCAGAGTGCAAGCTTTACTCACAGCAGGGGGGAGGGGGGCAGATTGGAAGGAAAATCTATTTAGAAAATGCAAGGGGCAGAGAAAGGAATGGAAAGGACAAACACATTAAAATGAATTGGACTCGGGGATTGATGGCTATATTGATGGAAAGACTGAACGCTAAAGTATACAAGAGCCTCAGGAACGGGACTTATGGCTGTTGGTAAAGGGCAAAGAAATCTTGGAGAAGTGCACCGTCACTGTCAGGTGAAAATCATTTCTGGGACCACTTTATTTGAAGGGGTGTGCATAAGGGTGACATGACCCCGTCATAACCATGACATGACAACTGTCATAAAGATTCCTACCTGGTCAGTCTTCAGGCTTATGCGCACACCATATCAAATAAAGTGCTACTGCATTTCTCCAGATTTGTTTTCATGTCTTATGAGGGATTGAATGCTCGACTTTGGGAGCACAGATTCAAAACCAGCTTGAGGAATATAAAGTGCATAGTGGTAAAGATGGAAAGGAGGGCATTCTCGTGCTAGCAGCAGGAAGATGCGTTGACTACACGGGGGCCGAGAATAGGAGTGAGATAGCTCAACAAAAGAGCCGTGGAAAAATGCCATTCTGAATATAAATGTGATGCGTGCATCAGTGGGGTGATGAGCAATATGTTGCTAACTGGGAATTTAAATGGTTAGCTCTTCAATATCTAGAAAACACGGTTAAACAGAACATCGCACTGCAAGAAAACATCACATATATCAAAACATACGACTACGATAAAGAGGGGAAGACAATCTGACGAGAGATGAGAAATGGCTCCATTATACCTTTGATAATTGTACTATTCTCTGGCACTTTGCGGGGAAAATTATGTAGAGAGAGGTGGAGGAGAAGGTAACAGGCAGCAGAGAGGACAGGGTTTCTACAATAAAAGCACAGCTCTGGGCCTCACTTAATGATGAACGTGTTCTGCATGCGTGAGTTTGACATGCCACCACTGCATTTCTATAGTATCAGTGGGAATATAAAAAACATTTGGCATACTGAAAGGGGTGCCGGAGAATGAATCCGGAATGAAGAATAATGGAGGGAAGAAGGTAAAGAGACGAACTTAATTCGCAAATCTGCCGGGCCAAAATGAAGGCCTGACTGCATTCTAATGGACTCAACTTGAGCCCGTAGGCTCGATTTTGGTCAGTTATGAATTTGTAACTCAATTGTCTGAGTATGTTTCAGGCAAGTTCAGACATATTGTTGAAAAATAATGTTATTAGTCATTTCTATGAGCAAATTACTAGGAGTTTAGTCAGGATTTATTTGGGGTTGGACTCACACAAAGCTAATCTCCGGGTTTGGGTTGCGCTCAAATTTCCAGACCCAATTAAAGCTTTAATAGAGGGCAGGATGAAGAAGGGAGGGAAGGAGAAAAGAGGTATGAAGAGCAGGACGGAGAAGGGAAGAGTGTCTGATGAGGCCCAGTTATGCAGCTTCTTCAGCCTCCTTCGCCCACGCCATTAGTTCCCAGTCATCTTTCTTCATTTGGCCAAACATCAATTTCACTTCCTTTTTTCCTCTCTCTCTCTGCATCTTAAGCCTCTTTTCCTCTCTTGCATGTCTTTTTCTCTTTCTCGTAGATTTCCATTCCCTCTGCCACCCAATTCAACATAGAAAATCTCTTACTAGTGACAGAACAATCTGAATCAGGTCTTTGTTGGCAGCACAAGATCCTGTTTATAGAACAAAAGCTTCTCAATTTTCAAATTGTAAAGAAAATCCAACTGATTGTGCAGAGAACTCGATCTTTCTGTGTCGGCAATTTCTCATATATGCCTGTAACTACGTGAAACTGGGTATGTGAGACTCATGTTGCTCCTCATTGGGCTAATGAGCACAACTCTTACTGTCCCACAGCACAGCAAGGGGGTGGTGTTCAGGTTTGGGGTCAGGATTGTGAAACAAAAAAAACTCTTCCTGTACATAAAGGCAAGTGAAATAGCACCATTATTATTACAGTATTTCATGTTGCAATATGTCACCTTTGCAACAAGATGCTGTGTTGATTCATTAATTAGCATCTGTGGCTTACTCATCTCTGTTGTGAAAATGCAGGAAGACAGCGTGTTGTTTTTACACTTCTTACTCATTGTCATCAATGGTTGAAGGTCATCATTTACATACTTGCAGCGTCTGTTTAAGGCCTGATCATCCTCCGTAAACTGAATTATAGTGCATTAATGTTGATTACTTGTAATAATAATAATGAAACAATCAAATACAATCTTTTTGTTTTTGCACAAATGCTCTGCTCTCTCAATCTATTGTAACTGAAACATTAGCCCAAAAAAATGTCTTTACGCACGTAAATTAGCAATCATAGATTCAAACAACCATTGTAATGCACACACCCTCTCACAGTGAGAGAGCATTGTCTTGTCAGAAAGTGCTCTGTTTCTACAAATGTTAGCCCCCCCCACCCCTTCCCAGGGTGCCACAACTGGTCATGAAAGCATCTCTTAATATGAGAGAGCACTGTCTGAAAGAGCTTCAGCAAATTTAGCTCCCGATAAACACATCTTTTGCTATGCTTTCAGGAAGCTGATAATGGTTGTTTCACAATGGTTGTATCAGCCTATTTGTCCTTTCTTTGTAGTGTGCGGGGGGGGGGGGGGGTGCGTGTCTTCATGATGGAACAACACAAAGCACCAACAGAACAAAAGTCCTCAACTGCCAAATTCCACTGATAACAGCCAGAAGTCTTTACCCTGATAAAATCTGTCTTTGCATCCACTATTCTCTCCGATTTGATCCTTTCATCCACATCATGTTGCCTCTGTCTTACCTGAGTGAAAAACGGCTCATAGATCTCCACTCCCTTGTCCGAGCCCTGCGTCAGGACCTCTCGCCCGCGATGCCAGCTGTAGCGGACGGGCGGGTTGGAATTGGCCACACAGCGCAGGAACACAGTCCTCTCATAGTAGAACTGTTCCTTAGCTTCTCCTATACTCTGGTGCACCGTCACCACCGGGTCATCAAGGTCTGTGAGAGGGAGCACAAACAGGAAGGGGGACGCCATCAATAAACACTTTTCCATGAGCTGTTCAATTGACGAATAAATCGAAGACATCTCGGATCAATCCATCACCACAGACCACATTTCGGACATAAATATGTTTTTGCCTAGCTGTGGCAACAGTTGGAAACAAATCCGTGATCACAAATACAATCTCCCTTGACGGTCCTCACTGTGGTTAAAGATCTGACCGGAAGGGTCAGAATTCTCATTGCATTAGGAGAAGCACCTATCAGCATGCACACAGGGGTTGATGTGTGAAAGGAGGTGAGAAGCCCTCTGCTTGAACCACTTAAGTCAATAGGATGCAGCCCAAGGGCACATTGACTTCCCAGTCAATGAGCGAGCCCTATGTGTTCCAAGTTGCACTCCATTGAGAGCTTCAAACATGAGTGAGGATGACAAATACTGTGCACAGAATGATGTTTGATGTCCGTCACTTCAAAGAATAATGTTTGGCTGGCCTCCGCTCCGATTTAGGCACTCTGATTTGACACATCTGTTACTCTACCCCATTTCCCAGCAGATCTGAGGGAAGTTTTACTCCAACGCGAGACAGTTGGTTATTGGAGAAAGCGCTTGTGGTTGATTAAATGGATTCAAAGTTAATCATCTTACCCGGCTATCGCATTAAGCCTTGGCAAATGGTGTTCATCATAGCTGTGGTGTCTTTTAGCATGCTAATACTCCCCTTTTAGATTATGTCCATTTGCACGCTCAAAGAACGTGGGGAGCTCGCTGCTTCCCTTTCATCTCCGTCCGAGATGCAATCAGTTTTTAGCGCGAGCAAAAAGGCAATTTAAAGGGAGAGGATGAGAGGAGCTAATGCAAGTTATCCCTCACGCCAAAATTCTGACTGATAAAGGCTGACCTTTATCAGCGTATTAATGAGTGAGTTAGTGTGTCAGTGAGTGATCAACAAGGTGGATGATTGAGTGATTGAGAGAGCCGGTGTGTGAATATGTGAGTGTGAGAGTGCATGCAGCCTACAGTAAATGAATAACCAAAACTTGAACAATTTTAAGCCCCCATAGAAAAACTACACACGCCTTAGGTATTATTAATGGATGAATTCATCGCTTTTAATCCACTAGCAGTGGCCCACCCCTGGATTTGCTGAGGATCAGGTCCTAATCAAGGTGCCTGTGGGCCACAGTGCACAGCATCCAGCCTCAATGCATCGGCCAGAGAATGCTGATTCTTCAGTTTCATTAAAGACATGTTCTGCCCTACAGCCCCTTAATCAAAATCTAGCAGCGGTCAATACTTCATCCAGGATCCATTACAGTGTCTCAGGTAAGAGCAATTACCTTTGGGGGGTTGGGGAAAAACAGGGGAGGGGGTGACAACGCTCTGGAGAAGACAGAGCGATTGCGGTGCCATTTTAGAGGAGCAGATTGCTCTAAGTAAATACACTGATTCATTATAGAGAGGGAGGGGGAGAGTATGAATCCTACATCTTATCTCTGGCTCTACCCGGCTTCTCCCTCATCTGTTTCCTGCTTCTAACAGTCAATTTACCAACTGTGGCAGAAATGGAGTGGAGTGATTCATTGACAGCCCTATCTACCTTGGGATAACACGTGTCTTTGAACGTCAGACCCGATAGGAGGCTGTCTTCTTTTTTTCCCCCCTTGTGGTGACAAGAGTGCGAGGGTGTGTTTCTGTATGTTTGTGCATTAGGTAAGGAGCTATTAATAGGGCCGGAATGATATGCAGAGAGGAAGTGTGTGCTAGGAGCGCAAAGAGATAAATATGGAAATATGGAAATGTACGCACTGGATTAAAATTTGAAAAAATTCCACCTCCACCATCACTCTTTCTCCCGTAAGGATGGTGTGTGTGCGTGTGTGTGTGTGCGTGTCACTCTTGTGCAATTAGCTTCTGAAGTCACGCTTGACTGATTGTGAAGCTTAAATCCCAGAGCCCAGAGGAAAACTGCGGTGTACAGGCCGCCTGCGCCAGAGTTGTTAGGGTTTGTAATTGCAGGTTTATGGGTTCACAGGCCGGTAAATCTGCCCATGTACAGCTAAACGCTTCAGCGAGCTAACCTTAGCGTCACTCCTGCTCACTTCCACCAACCAGGACAAGTCTCAAAGCCCTGGGTTTCTCTGATATTAAGACACGAGGCGGCATGACACATGAATGTGCAAACGCCAGGCGGATTGCGTGCGTGAGTCAGAGGAGCTTTCACAAGACAAGCAGAAGCAAAAAAGGGTATAACACTCCGCTCATCACCAATCTCTTTATCTCCTCAAGTGAGAGCAGTTTGAACAAAACCTGAAGATGCTGATGTTCCTGTTTGAAAAGCAGAAAGCTACTTTACAGGCCTACCAAAACATTTGTTGGACAAATAGGCACAAGTGAGTTGTTTGGATAAAAGAGAAGATGAAGATTAAAGAAGGTGCTTCATTATCACATCAAACCTTCACTGCCTCCTTTCATGTCCCCCCACCCCCACCCCAAAAAAGCACACCTGCACAAAAAATTCACACACATTACCTCACTCCACCTACCCACACCCAAGACACACGCGCGCCCTAACATCCTTGCACAGACCCGCACACACCTCTTTTGGGCTGTCTCTCGGGGGTTAATCTAATGCCAGTTTTTTTCTATTTCTTTCACGGCTTTGATGTCTTTCACTCTGTCCGCCTGATCTGCCGAAGTCACCCGGGAAGAGAACACCTATCAGGCTCCCAGGCTGTCAGCCATGAGCGACAGAGGCCTGCGAATAATTTCACCTAATCACTGTCCCAGCTTGATTACCAGCGGGAGCCGCTGACCTGAATGACATTTCAGCAATGTCTTTCATGAGTAAAAACAGCCTTGTTATGTCAAAGATAAGCAATTTGCTTTTATTTCGTGCCAAGGGACAGAGAGACACAGCGGGAGAGGGAGAAGGGGCCGTGGTCGGAGAGGAACAGACAAAAGGAGGAAGAGGAGGGTCAAGAACATGTAAAAACTCCTAATTTGCTCCTATTGAGATTCAGGGTTAATGAGGTGATGGTACTGTATAGCAGATGTCTCCTGCATTTATTCCAAATAAGGGTGACTTGTCGTGGATTTTTTGGGGAGAAATATGGGCATCAGGCATAAGCGATTAGAGGAGTTATTAACTTGGCAGCCTGCCCTGCAAAGGACCTCACCTTCAAGCCTCTTTATTAGGACCTGGACTTAAAAAGTAAATCCTAATAAGAGGTGAATTTATTTTCTGGCTCTTTAGACATTCTCCTACCAGATCAAATGCCCGCCAAAGGTTCATGAAAATAGTGGAGTCTGTGTGATTTTTAAAAATATCACTGGTGGCTGCTTTTAAATAAAAGCCTCACATAAATAAATACATTTCCATAATGGGCAGTGAGGATTAAACATGAGATACAGTGTCTGAGATATTTGCACTGCCGATGCACAACGTGCGCGACCGACGTACTGTAAGAGGAAATTGCAAACAATATGCAACATCAGTACACAATGTGTAAACACACTACATCAAATAAGACAGCACGAATAAAACATGATATGGATATAATGCTGAATGGTGCCCTTTGATGCATTTCATTTATGTGGGTCGAAAGGTTAATAAGCCATATTGGTGATATATGACATCCATCTCATGTGGAGGCCTCTGATGGAATATGTGAATCCAGCGTGTAATTTACTGTCAGAACATTTCTTTTCCCTCCATCTCTCAACCCCCTGGCAACAGTGACCTCTATCTCATGGCTACACTCCACAATAACTAGCTGCTGCTAGCTGCATCTATTTGGTGTCAGTTTTTGCATTACACTAAAATGCGATCGTGGTGGCGGATGGATGTGTTTTGAGGGTGGGCGAGGGCACGACGCATCCATTTCTGCAGTAAGTCCACTCTGATGGTGACGTCTGTGTAACAGAGATATCTCAGTAAACTGAATATCATTCTCCCAGGCATGAGATATGAGCTGAGCGGCTTCATGTGCAGGCGGGGGGATGAAAGGAGGGAGAGGAAAGAATTGAGGAAGAGGCTCATTCAGTCTGTGTATGGTATCTGAATGTGGCAGAGTAACACATTTTTATGCTGAGAAACACATAAATAGTGTCTGGACACATATAATAGGAGAGCTAAGTGCATCTCACCACATGATCAAAATGCCAATGAACATACCACTGAGGGACAGTTTCTTAAGCTGGAGCAGTGACCTCCTGCAGTCTCTGCTGTTTGCCTGTGAACCTCATGGAAACAAAAACACACAACAAAAAGTTGTGTGGGACAAACGGTCTGGCTAGCTGTTTCCCCCTTTTCTCAGTCTTTGTGCCTAGCTAAGCTGAGCAGGTGCTGGCTGTGGCTTCATATTCACCATACAAGCATGAGAGCGGTATCGATCTTCTCAACCAACTCTCTGCAAGGAAGCAAAGAAGTGTACCTCCCAAAATTTCAAACCTTTAGCCTGACCGGGACATGGAATTTATGATGGTGATTTCTGGTGGATAACCGTGCGTCAGTGTTATTAACGGTATATCCTGTGTTTTACTGCTCAGGATACTGAAAGCACTATATTTATATTATGCTATGTATGTTTCGATAATGTTGCTTTATACACAACTGTACATGTTTGCTGAACCAAATGATGCTGCAGCTATAGATTTATAAATAAATGGATGAGGAATAACTTCTTGAAGTTATATGAGGACAAAACTGAAATCCAACTGGTTGGCCCTAAAACAAAAATGGAAATGCGGTTAAATAATGTGGGGAAATTAACTCCCTGGATTAAATCTCATGTTACAAGCCTTGGTGTTCTCCTAGATTCACATCAAAGCTTTAAGTTCCACATGAACGAGGTGACGAAAACTTTTTTCACCTTAGAAACAGCTAAAGTACGACCATTCAGAAATCAAAAAGAAGTGAAAAACTGATTAACACCTTCATTTCAAAATGACTTGATTACTGTAGAACCGAGAGGAGAGAGCACACTGGCTTCCTGCAGCATTTAGAATTGACTGGAAGGTCCCCGTCTTTGTATACAAAGCCCTTAATGGGCTAGAACCAAGCTACACTGCGAATACCCTTGTTCACTATTTGCCTTCAGGGATGCAGCCTTTGTCAAATGCACCTCAAAAGTCTGGAACAAAACTACCTACAGACATCAGGGAAGCAGCTTGCTGAGTATTTTCAAAAGGAAATGATGATGACAAATGATTTTATGGATTCTATGTGCGCTATTTTTAACTTTATTTTATCACTGCTTTTCAGTGGGTTTTGGTTTCCATCTTATTTTCCATTAATTTACTATCCCTGTTTTTATGCTCACTTTATGTTTTTGTTTTATGAGAAGAACTTGGTGCAATGTCTTTACAACAGAGACATTTGTTTGTCTCTCTTGTAAAGCACTTTAAGCTGCTTTTCTTGTATGACAGGTGCTGTACAAATAAAGTTTATTTTTAGCAGTGTTATTATAATGATAACTGTTCAGCTGAGAAGATGAGTCATCTTTGGAAATGTGGATATTTACTCATTGGTCTTTTTTGGTGTTTATTAAATGATTTGGCAAAGACAGATTTTTGCATTTAGAGGTTATAGCTACAGAGTTTATGTCTACAATCCTGTAATTACTAATATTACACACATTTAAGGCACTTACTGCGTGTTTTCTAATAACAATGATGAAAAATGTAGTGTTCAAAACAAAAGCAATAAAAGAGAGATAACAATGTGCAAACATTGTTCACATGCTTTTGGAAACGCACCTAATTAGCCACTTTTGTAATGAACTGAATGTCACTGGCATTTACCATTTCTTACAAAAAAAAAAAAAAAAAAAACCCTAACAAATGAATCAGTGTTTTTGTTGTGCTTGCATCAACAGAACAGTAATGAATATCCAAAGCCTTGTGTCACATTAATAAAAACATTACAGGTTTATTAGGTTAGGCAGCTCTGTGTGTCTCGGGTACAGTTCATTACAACTCATAACCGCAAATCCAGGCTTTAATATTTGAAGTTTGGAATTGAAAGTTAATCAGTGGGTCAGTTGCGAGGGATTTTAATACACTGTAAAGGGGCAGACATTTGAGACCGGGGATTTTATAAAGGCTGCTCTCTGGTCTCTGCCAGGAACACAGCGAGGGGGGAGTTTGGACAAGTTGGGTTAAGGTTTGTAAAGGGCAACACACCACCCTGCCATGGCTGCTGTTTGGCATGCCACTGTGGTGCTGTGTAACGAGTCCTGAATTATTCATTAAGCATTTCCACATTCCTGCTTTAACTTGAACTTAAATTTCTTCTGGGGGAGGGTGGAGAAAGCTTCTTTCCTCTCTCTTTCGCTATAAAATCATCTTTCCTTGACTTCCCCACCCCCTTACACACAGACACACACAGTCTACTTCCTCTTTCTCTTTCTTGAGCCATCATAGGATGTGCATTGAGCATTAAGGTAATGGCAGCTAACTCCCTCTCTGAGGCCACAGTCATCAGGCCTGGTTAAGTGTAATTACTGCCAATTAAAGTAGCAATGCAGAATAGAGTCAATGGAGCGATAGTGAACGATAGAGCATGCTGGAGAGTAGCCTGTAAATGGATATAGAGGACAATGGTCTTGTTAGTATTGCAAGAAGATACTCTAATGTATAGTAAAGTAGGCTTGTCCCCTCGAGCTCCTCTGCTAATGTGTAAAAAACAAAGATGATTTACATAAGATGCAGTATGGACCTAAAAAGGCATTTTATTTGTACTATAAACAAACCTCCAGAGCTTAAATATAGACATTTGATTGCTCCTTTTCCCTTGAAGTCAAAACTATGCAAATAGGTGATATTTAAGCTCAGAGAGTGGCTGATGTTACCCTCTAGCTGGATGAAGTCATCCTGCACTTTAACTGTGCTGTTTAAACTGTTGCTTTAAGAGCTGGAACAGCCCACTTAGGACTGCTGCACCTCCATCCTCCTCTGTGACAGTGCTTTTCCAATTATGCTGTCTGTGGAGGAACACTGGGTGTCGGTAGATGTGTGGACAAAACCAATGTGTGTGTGTGTGCGCATGTGGACAATGTGTGTGATAAATGGAGGGGCAGACGTCAGCAGCCTCACAGCAGAGCCTGCAACCCCTCACTTCCTCCCAGTGATGGAGATGAGGAAATAATGAGGCCCAATTCAGCTGTGTGTGTGTGTGTGTGTGTGTGTGTGTGTGTGTGTGTGTTTGTCTGTGTGTGTTAGGGGTTGAGGAGTAATGAATCTCCTCTTCATCCTCTCCCTTAGACGGTGGTGTCTGCCTCAGCCCATCTTCTTTCTAATTCATCTCCCTAGAAAACAAACAGGCCACAGAGCACTGATCTAAACAACAACGCCTAGAAAGCCGCCATTCTAGTTGGAGGCAAAGCACCAGTGACATGATGGAGTCCTTTTCTGGTTTCAGCCTAATGGCCATCTCCTTTGTTTGGTTTGGACAGAGCAGCCAAGGTTGGGAGGTCTTTCCTTAATGATAATTTGAAAGCATTTTGCACAGGAACAAGTGTATCTTAATAGCTTAAGAGGGATGTGTTGAACACCGGTGTTATATTGTATCGAGGAAAATAACAAGCTATCATTCATTATTGAGTAGCCTCGTTCTCGACAGCAGGCTGGCTTCCAGGTGGCTGATGCTCATTTGACTGCTGACGTAATGTCTGATGTACAAGCACACCCTTAAAATTGGCATTTAAGCATCCTGGCAAACAGTGAATCCCCAACAATAACCTGGTGCTGTAGCAGCAGGTGAGGGCGTCACATCCAACCAACAGACATCGATATGTATCCCTACCCTTCTGGCCATTACGTCAACTTAAATACTTTTTTTAACGGATATCCAATTGGCTCACACTTTACAATGATCTCTCATTGCGTTATGTCCTGTTTCATCAGAGATTACATACATATTACATCAACAAGGACATTTTACAGTGTCTTGAATGCACGCCTCCAGCGTTCTGTATGATACATTTTATACACTCATTACAGACTTCTTAAGCTGCATCACATATCAGACTCCAAAAAAAATCAGTAAACAAGCATTTCTTGCCTCCTTGGTCTTCTTTAGTAATAGCACACAAACCAAAACTCTTCATGATATTTGCTTAGACAATATTCTCTAGCTGATTTTGCCTCAGACCGTTTCAAAACTTCTATCCTCCTGAGACGTCTTCAAACAACAGTGTATCATTCACAGGCAGTCAGTAAATACTTTTTTTGCTCATTAAGTGTCTGTTTTTATAAATGAGTACAGCCTGACATCAGCATTATTCTTCAACACTCATAATGCACGGTCAGATCTTGTAATTGGGATATTGTTGTCCGTATCCAAATCACTGGTGAAAGCAGACAAATAATAACTAGCTGTCAAGACATCATCTCTGGCCTTTACTCGCCCCGAGAGAAAAGGCTAAAAAACAAAAAGCAGATAAGAACGAAATTCTGCACGAGATCATCACATTAGCATACACAACACAAACACGCTGTAGTATGTTTTAGGCTCCTGATGGGGGAAAAAACAGAGGCGAGAGATGAGGTTGACTCCACTACTCTGATTAAGGGCCCCTCCCCAGAGCAAGTCCTTGAAAGAGTAATGGGCAGTCGTGAACTGGCTTTACCTCCATTAACCAAACCAGCAAACATTTACATAATGTACACATAATGTGCTGATTCATTCTGTCCTGATTCAAACAAGGCTCAGATAACTCACCGTGGCTGTATCGCACCATTCATCACACCGGGTCATTTACATCCAAAAGCACTTAAGAGCAGCTGTGCATATATCTTTGTCTACATACATTATGGGATCTCTTCAGAAGATTGTATAATACATCATCTCGTATCAGCACATCACTCTGAGACACCGAGATGTGTCCCTCAGCCTTTCTGGCACAATGCTCTGTTTTCAGTCCCAAAATTGATGATGAAGACGTCATGTGAGGTTTTGTGCTGCTTGAATTCAGCTTTAAAGAGCATGGAATGACTTCCAAATGGATGGCATAATATTTATTGTATATTTCACACTCATTTCGTTGTCTTTTTTTTGCATTCTCCCCAAGGTGAGTTAACCATTTTCTAAACCTCTCCCTCAAACAGGGGCGATCAATCATAGCCTAGTAACAGTAACTACATACAGCAGGTCCATCAAGCTTTGGCTCTCTCCTCATATCAGAGCAAAGTGAAAAGGGCTGTAGTGAGAGCTATTTTTAAAGAGTTTGGAGGGTGGTGTATTTTTAAGCCATTCCAAAACCAAAAATACAAGAGCAAAAGCATAAGGTGTTTTTCTGCGTTAACGTTAAGTTAAATGTTAGCCTGCCTGGCTAACTGACTTCATATCTACAGTAGAAGACTAACTGAATATTACTCCCAAGGCCAAGGAGCTAACCTTTAGCTAATGACATTAGTTTTCAGGGTTACAAGTTATGTGTAAGAAAAACCTTGTTCACAATTAGCTCATCCACTGTCTATTAGCTGGTCACGACACTGCAGGAACCCCAGCAACCTTACAAAGGCAGGGTTACGTTTGCACATTGGTTAGTCCTCATCCTAAAAATCCTTTTCTCCCGAAACATTTAAAGTGAAAAAATACAAAAAGAATCTAAGTTAAAAGTCTGATCTCACATTTTTCTGTATCATAAATACAATACAAGGAGTACTTAGCTCTATACAGTTACACAAGCCCAGTGCTATTTTTCATTTACATGTCCCCTACATGCACCATCAGGTAGTGAGGACACCCAGTTTTTGGTTGGGAAATGTTGCTCCTCAGCTGGAAACTGATGAAATAAACTAAACAGCTTGCACACTGCAGGGCTTCAGTGCCCATTATTTATTTTCTTAGATATGAACACGATACAGTCACATGATAGAATCATGTGACCTGAGTCTCTAATGTGGCATGGAAACAGCAGACATTGCAAAAACAAATATTATATATACATTATATCAGTATATATACAAAAGACAGTCAGAGGAAGACACTCAAAAGGGCGTTTCTAACCACAATCAAGCCTGTCGGCTATCTTCAAGCACAGGCATACACTAAAGAGGACCCTCACAGACTAACTCATGTAGCTAACATTAGCTCAATTAGTTAGCTACGGCTGATAAAATCTGCTGGTGACAGTTGCACTTTAAGCCTCTGTCTGAAATCAAGGAGCAATCAATGGACCATCTGTTCTTTTTTCCATGAAACTGCCAAAATAAAAGCTTTATATGACTAGAAGGTGTCCCACCAAACCATTGTGTCTTCCTTAAAACTCAGTCGTAACTCAACCTATCGAACCTGCCTCGAGCACCTGCTTCATCCAACTGAACCCACTAATCAATAGGCTCCCCTGAGATCACCATCCCACATACTTCCCTCTGTACATATCCAAATATATTACTTCAAATGAGCCTCTCCCGGGTACAGTGAAGACAGCAGTAATGAAAGCATGTAGCAATTAATAGGACCTGCTTAAGCCTCAGTCATAACTTGATTTTTATCACCCCATTCTGTTTGTGTGAGTCAGTGTTTTCTCCAAAAACCCTCTGCCTTCTTTTACTCTGCGCACACATTTACTCTGGCTCCTTGCAGCAGGGCGGCACGAATTGGACACCTGATGAGATAGGAAGCGCCAGTTACACTGACCGACTGGATAAAGCAAAGCCAGCATGGCCACTAAACAAACACCATCAGCTGCTGTTTGGTCTTTGAGCTCCTTCATGAACTCCATCGATAGAAGGCAAACATAAAGCAGACACACTTCCCCAAGTCAGCCTCACACCACATGCTGCTGCACAGTGTTGCACAGCTGAGGAGGCGTATGCCAAGACAAGTTAAGCCTTTGACATGTGTATGTGAGTCAGGACCTCACCGGTGGAGAGTGTGTTCATGCATAAGCATGTGCTTGAACCCAATGGGCAGCGTCTATTTTTGTTTCCCCTCGCACGCTTTAGCACACAAAGAAATGGACACACACGTTCACACATCTCGAATCTAGATGAACGCCGCCGTTGCCAAAAGATGATTCAAGCTCAGACTCTTGCCCATGTGCTGACAAGCACACACAAACACACAGCATCCTCATTAAAATTCGCTGGCTTCTACACCAGCAGTGTGGAGTAAGGGCTGTATAAGTCCTTCCAGAGATAACACAGAGAAAGCAGACTATTGTCTTATTTTAATCCTTCTTTTGAAGGAATGTACCGAGAAATATCAGGGAGGAGTGAAGATGTGTGTGTGTGAAAGCTTCACTAAGATGATATCCACAGTCCAGTGGGTTGTTTCTCACAATATATGCACCACCCACCTGATTCTTACTATTTCACAGCTACTGACAAACTGGCACTGGCTGACTGAGCAGACAACATTAATATCATCTGCCCAACATTAGCATATGGACAAACAGTACAAAGTGCCTTTTCTTTGCTGTGAACACTGGAAAACTTGGCTGAACGTCTTTTTTCTCCACACTCCATCTCTGTGTTCTCAATTTATTCAGGTTTGCCAGGCTTATTCAGGCCATTTTAAAGCAAGTTTTAAAGTGAGTTTTAAAGTGGTCCTTTATCACAACCCCTACAGTAAATGCTGACCTGGACGGGGCTGTTTTAAGGTCCAGCAATTTGTTTTCCATTTCTCCATCAGCTGAAATCATTCTGTTTCGCTCTCTAGTTCAATTTGACAACCTCTATATTAGGCAGCAGTGTACAGCTTGAAGATTGCCTTGTTTATCAGTGAGAAGTGGGTTCATTCAGAACATTAACATTTGGGTTGCAACCAACGATTACCTTCAGCATCGATTAACCTGTCGATTATTTGTTCAATGAAATGATTTGAATTAATTGAGCATTTAGCGCACAAAATGGTAGAAAATAATTGCCCATTGCAGTTTCACAGAGTCCAATGTGGTGCCTTCAAAATCCATCTTTTGCCCAACAAACACATTCATTTAAAATAACTTCAAATGTAGAAAAGCTGAAAATCCTCACACATGTGCCTGCAAATGTGCAGACAAGGAACATCCTTCATGGCCAAATAAAGATGTAATGATTCTTTGACATCATTTCAGCACCAGTAGCAAGTTAGAAAAGCAGTATGAAGTCATTCACAACTGCACACAGGAAGTGTTTCATGCCCTCAAACTCTTTGACAAACAGTTGGTTTTTTGGTCAGCAGACAATTTCCCCTGGTTGCCTCCTTGCCAAATCCCTCTGAGATATACTGTGCTGGTGATGGTCAATGAACTGTGAGCCTTCAATAAGCTGCCCATGCAGAGCTCTTAAGTGCTCCTCCATCAGTCACTCAATGAAACATCAGATGCTGCAGCAAAATTAATGCAGCTGAAATTAAATAAAAACACTGAAAAGGTTCCCCAGTAGGAGAAAGAAGTGAGCATCTTAAGCTTAAAATCGATCAGTGTAGGAGTTGGGCAAGGTTCTTTATTAACTTTGCAGAGGACCATCCCCACAGACCTAACTGCCGACAAACACAACTGAAGTGTCAGCAGGTAGAAATGTGCTTAGATGGACTTCTGAGCTTTGTAAATACGTTAGCTTTGAGCTGGCTATATAGCTAATATCAGCTCCTCTGGGCTGCAGAGGTCAGTTATTACCATTAATTATCCCTTCCATTTTCATCTGCCGCTCACAGTCAACTCAACAGAAAACTTTCACTTTCTGTCCGTCTGTCCGTCTACATTTAGCGTGTCTTATTGCCATCATTTAATATCCATCAAACGCAGTCAAGCAGGCTGTGGCTGCCTTTATGAGGAAGGGGAGGGGGTTTCAGAAACATACTTTGATCTAATAAAGGTGCACATATGAATAATATCTCTAGTGTTTAGTGGAAAATTGAAAACAAGACCCTTGATTCCAGGAGGCAGAGCAAATAAATGATCTCAAAGAAAAACCAAGGAAGAGACTGTAGAAAGATCACTCAGGCTTTAAGCCTCTTAATGTAAAACATGCTGCCACGCTGCTTCTGGCTATGTAAAGCATCTTCTCTTTGCAGTAATGTTGCAGTCCATTATATCAGACAATATTATTTCTTCCTCTTACCTCATGTAAACAGAGTCACATGAACAGAGACATATATGAGATGCCTCTAAACGAGACAGCAAACATAATTCGAGGTGTTGTTGTTGGGAGGTCCGGCTTTATAGCACCAGCTTTAATGCTAATTAAAAATTGCAGCTGCAAACCACTAAAAATAGCGCGTACTGCAGGGGCCAGTCACTTAAATTCACCCTCAGGGGACAGTTGTAACGTTGCTCAGGAGGAATGATGTGCTTTTGCTGGGTGTGCAACATAACACAGTGCTAGCTAATGAAGTACACACACACTGCGCTACAAGGCCAGATGCAAGGACATCAACAATTTGAAATGCTACTATGCAAAAAATATCTGCTTAATACTAATCTTGCTTTTATTTATTAAATTAGGTATTTGAAGGTTTTTTTCTGCATGTTTTCACTGCTCCATTTGTTGATGCATTTGAATGGAGAAAAGAAAGACCGCCTATTGATTATATTATTGTATAACATTGCATTATATTAATTATGTTGCTATATAACGAGACTTTCTTACCACATTAGCATTGTATTTCATATGCTATATCAAGTTATTCCTTTCCATCCGTATTATGTATATTTAACAGTACTGCATTATTAAAATATAATGTGTGTATATTACCTATACATGTGCATATATAACAATACCAATATATTTCATTATGTGCATAATAATATGTGTGCTATGAACAAAGTAAATAAAGTAAAGAATAAAGTAAAAAACTACTGCAACAATGAAAAGAGAGAAAGATGATGAGGTTTTAAGATTTGAGTTTGAGGAATCCAGGATTTTATAACCATGAGGCAGTTAGTGAGGGTGGAGTGAGTGGCAGCATTAATATAACAGTGATACATGTACACTTACATCATATACAGTCTAGTCCACTTTTCTGGATTTCTTCCGCACAAATATTTGCGATACATTTACATGGTCTAAGAGGTTTGAAAGTATTGTTATCAAATATGCTTTCGTTGTGCAATTTCTTCAGCATCTTGTTGCTGCAGTAACAAGGGGGATCAATCAATAAATCAAACTGTGCTTCATCATTCACCAAACACACAATCATTAGTTTGCCTCTAACAGCATGAAAACTCAAACTGATGCCCTCAAAATGCCAGATGATGAAGCTCCTCGCTCTCCGATTATCCTCTGGTCTGTCTCCGGTGTGCTATCTGGCTTCATTTCCGCCTGTGCTCCCCCAGCTCTTTAGAGCAGCCAAGGTGAAATGGTGCACAAAGGGAACAAGGTTCTGACTGTCAGCTGCTGAGACACATTCAGCCTCTGCTCTGCTGCTCCACTAAGGCCTTCCACAAGCTTTCTAAACAAGTTTCAATTCCACAACCTCTACCCGTGTCAGTCCAAATAAACAGATACAAGGATGTGGCTCACACACCGAGGGGCAAGAATAAGCCAGAGACAGGAAAGAAAATTTCGGCAGAGGAGAAGAGAGCAGAGCCTGTGACTGCCTGAGTGCTACTCACACACCTGCAGAGAGAGGCCAGTGTTACCACTCAAAAATGCATCAAATGATTGTAGGTTTTACAGGAAAGGTGTCATGGACTGGAGAGGGCTCAAGTGCATCTTATTTAGTGCAAACACGTTCTGCTTCGCGACCTCTTTTGTTCTTCTGTGACTATAAATTGGATGGCTGGCAATAAATTAAGGGCAGAAAGGTCATTGGTTTGCACAGATCTATTTTTACTTTGCAGTTTGCCATAAAAAAAGGAAGCAGGGATTCAGCGCCACTGAGAGAGGGCAAACTGAAGTGAAAAATTCAGGAGGCGGCTTAGAAATCTTTCAAAGGCACCGCTCACGTGATTTTAAATTAATCTCAGCAGAACTTTTGGAAGATGAAACAGACAGATTATCCGCCCCGAATACAGCTGATTACTAAACACCTACATATTACTCACTGGACATAAACGTCCCCTTGCTGGAGGGGGGAGGGAGGGTCTGGCTGTGATGAAAGGGCATCAACACCCCTGTCTCGCCACTGTTCGACCACTCAAGAGGTGAAATAGGACAATCAATGGCGAATCAATAAAAACAATAACACTAAATCACTGTTTGCTTTGATGAATGCTAATGAACCTTCACCGTTTGCTGTAGAGATACTGTAAAGATAGAGAGGTTGCACTTACAGTTGATGCCTGTGTCAGGATAATAAAAGCTTTTTAGCTTAATTAACATTCTCAGGAGAGTGTGGGGGTCTCTTTGGATGCTCTATATCAGAATAACTACATTCACTTACAGTAGAAATATAGAGTGTTGCTATATTGGGCTGTAAGGTTTCATGTTATTACACACTGATCAGCGCTAATTGTCTGTGCTGCAGCTGTCTGTGTTCACAGTTTTCTGTTTACAGTCTTCTGTACAGAAGACATTTCAAAAATTTCGGACAAATTTAGAAAATAATATTTGGGTGCTTCTTTCATTTCACATGATAATATCTTTCCCAGCGCTTTAAATTGATTCAATACGAAAGCATATATGCTGTTTTCAGTTTAAAAGCTAACCGTGCTGGCAGCTTCACAGTTGCTTTACTGTACTGCTCAGTGACTGTAACTTTGTTACATAATCAGAACTGTGAATAGAAATCTTTTCAGGGTCATGGCTGTTGGTAATGTGTCTTATGAGAGAATCAGGCAGTAGATAAAGCAACACTGTGGCTAGTTATTGGCACAGCAACACAGATGCAGACTCTGATTGTCGCTACTTTAACATTTTCGATCCGCCTCACTTGAATGTCTTTGTAAACCAGGAAGAAACACATAATAACAAAATGAAAAATATCCATGATGCATCATTTCCAGCTTTCAGCCATGTATATCACACTTACAGTAAACGTCCACCCTGATGGACTTGATGGCGGGCGATCCAAGGCCGTTCTCAGCCTTGCAGTAGTAGCGACCTCCCTGGGTCCTCTGGATTTTTGCAATGTGCAACGTCTCGTTGAACACACTGGAGTCCTGGAAACGGTCCGACACGCTGCCGGCTGTCTTAGTCCATCGGATCTGGAAGAACAAAGGGCAGATATGGCTGCACTTAGAGATTTCCTTTCAAGCGTTCAAGTCTTCTGCAGCAGTACACATGCAATAGAGTGAGGTGTCCAACACGCTTCAGCTAGGAAGTACATATACAGTATAAAACAAGATAATAGTGAAAACAACAACAACAACAGACATGCTGTTTTGTTGTTGTTGTCACTAATTATTTCCACTCATTTCAAGTTATCAGTTTCTTTAGGTTGCTGTAAAGCTGCTGTCAGAAAAAATCATCCTGCAAAATTAAAGCAAATTGAAGGCCTTCCAGAAAAGGGAGGGATTACGCCCCCTGAGCGACTGGAAGGCTTTTAATGTGAAATGCCTTTGCAGGAAGTGTTGGCTTCATTGGCAGTAGTAGCAGGATTAGAAAAGATGCTTCTTTCAAAAATATAATTAAATATAGCTATAAAACAGGATATTAGAAGTGAAGCCGTGTCTAATATGAGCCTGTTTCAAATAATGTCTGTTTCTCTCTGTAGTTGAGGTAAATAAAGACAGCTATTTGAGAATTTGATTGAAAAGCAGATAAAAAATCAACTTATTGCTCGCTTGTTCACTATACTGTCCTGTTTTTGACAAGATTCTGTATTTAATGCAATGTGCAGTCAGCTGATGAAGAGCATCCTGTTTTTTGTGAAATGTTGCAGAACAAGGGAGGACTTCAGAGCTAAAAATCTTCCTCTAGCTTCCCTCTTTCCTCTGTTCCACACAAGACTGACCTCTCAGCATGGCCCTCTCAGCATGGGTACCTTTCACTAACTGATGAGACCCAGTTAGCCCATGGCATTGAGGTGTAATGAAAGGTGAAATAGTGTTACTCTCCAACATGAGGTTGTAATTGACTCTCCATCATCTCCCTCTCCTGTCCTCATTAAAGCATACAGCATGAACAGGTACTGTGACAACTCTGGCCTGGGGGCCACACAGCCAGAACTACGGAGCATAAAGCTCCGTTCAGTTCCTCATCTTAAGTAAGCCACAGATGGACTGTCTTTGCCTGCAGAGCCTCACATATCTATGTCTAGCCAGGGAAGGCTGTGAATTAGAATCCAATATCTCCACACTGTATGGTGTGGCATCAACTTGGATACTGATAACATCCCATTTTAAAGAGATTGCATCAGATGGAACAGGGATATCAGTGCATGGAGGGATGGGGATGGGGTGCTATCTTGGGAGATTGCCGCTGTGCCGCTCCAGCTGTGGGCTTTTCACCTTTGACAACTGCAGCCCGAGGTTACTACAGCTTGAAGTTTGGTCATTTTCCAAACAGGCCGAAGAAGGCAAATGAAAGGGTGGGTGGCCCAAAACCTGATAATGGTGTCCTGTTCCAGAGGCTTTCTTTGGGGCCCACGGCTAGAGGATGACAAGGACAGGAACTCACATGCAGCAAAAGTTTATCAGAGGAGTTTCAGATTCTCTGTCTAGCTTGGGGTGGTACTGTTCAGAGTGGCAGAAATAAATTAGCTACCCTGAAACTCAAAGACTGCGTGTGTGTGCTGTGTTTCTCCTTTTCACTAACCTCTTTCTTTGAAAAAAAAAAAAAAAAAAAAAAAAGACAAAGTCTGCAGCCAGACTGTGCTTCTCTCCCATCCCTTTCTACAGCTTTTAAGTCGACATATAACCATTAAAAATAAACGCCTCTAAATTAATACACCGCAAATAAAAGGCTTCACTCGGCCTCAGGAGACACTGAGAGAAAGCTCTCCATTAAAAAAAGCCCAAACTCAGCAAGTGATCGATGCTAAAGCCCGACTGTTAGAAAATCTGGGGCCCTATTATAACAGTTGGGGACATCATGAGTTCAGCAAAACAAGCCCTAAAGTTAAACCAGTTATGATTATAAATTAGATGGAGCAAAGTTTTTGAATTTTGTGTCACTCCTACAGCGCTCTGGATCCCTTCATGCAAATACAAACCAAGCTGGCTTATGGCGACCTCAGCAGAATTCAATATTCTCCCAGCTTATACCCCCAGTCATTTCCTTTGCCTTTTGTGTAAAGAGCTTTGAGTTTCAGGAAAGCGCAATATCAATAAGTGCATTGTTAGAGTGACACTAAGAAGTGGGTATTCAAATAACTCTTCACATTTTCAAAAGGAAAGTGCTCCTGTTTGTTTCACGGGGGCAGCAGACCACATTATTGGTGGGCTTTCAACTCTCCCTGTACCCCGAGGCTATTTTCATTCCTCCACTTCTTTGACTTTTTACATCTGAGCACCTCTACCCACAGGGGGAGTCCTGAAGTATGCCTGGTGAACAGTTTGACCCTCTTCACTCTCCTTAGCGCAATGCAAATACTCTTGATCTGAGAGGAGCTGCCGGATTTGAGCAATATGATAATTGCTCCTCCTAGCCCACTGACAGCCTGGCTGAGGTTTTCTGGCTATTTTTGCAGCTCTTTTCTCAATCCTCAGCTGAAACTCATGAGGTGCCTGCAAGTATACACTGGGGAATAAGTCAAACTGCCCGAGATGTACCACCCAGCCGCTGTTTTATGGCACACATTTATTATTCCTGTCTATGCCTTGCAATTGCTTGCATATATTATTACCGTGAAATGTAAATGAGGTCTGAGTTTTCATGTTACACCTCACATAGCTTAGAAAAAAAAGGTGCTGTGCATTCACATTTTGCAGAATCTTTTTTTAAAAGAAGCATCAAAAACATGACACCACTTAGTTCCACAGGGAAAAGCAAAGTCAACACAATAATAACACCAAATCAGACACCCCAATAGAAAGATCAACATTTGCTCGCAAGGAGAGTAGAAGCTCGTTTAGATAAGTATCCGACTGAAAATCCCAGCAGTGCCTGAGACCACACATGCTGCTATGTCATGGAAAGAGCTAATTAAAATGCGCCCAGTGTCTGTTGTTATGCAGGGATCATATGCTGGAGCACGCGTCTTCGGTGAATCTCCCATAATGCCTGCTGTGACGTTTCGCTCTCCCTAACTACAGACTGGTTTCTAATTGCTTGCCATCTTTTCTTTTAGGCACTGATGGTGGGTCTGTGCCGCTCAGTGGTGCAGCCAAGTGTGGCTGAGCATGACAATCAAGCGATCAGAAGAAGCAACAGGGGGTCCAAATCACAAATTGCGAGTGCACAGACTCTACAGGTCTATATTAGAACATACTGACCCTTGTGAAAACTGGATGACAATATGAAAATACGCCGCAGTGAAGTCTTTGATGTTGAAATAAAAAGGCAGAAATCAGAATTAAACAGGAAGGGCACACTGACAAGGAAATACATGACATTTATCTGTTTTTATTTGTGCTGGTGTTGAACTATAAACTACGTTTGCGAGCTGCAATGAAACGACTGCGCACGTTGGACAGGGTGTGGTTCATGGGTAAACTCTGAGATGGCGCCTTTTCTGATACAGCAGTCCGTATGACAAGCAGTGCAAAAAAAAAAAAAAAAAAAAAAGAAGGTTAAATCATGTTCAAAGCACCATCTGCTAAAGACACCAGCACTGTAGGGTAACTGTCATGGGAGCATCCAAAACAGATCACATACTCCAATTGGTCTGTATAAAGCAAGAAGTCCCAGGGCCTGAGGTCAGCTTATTTGTACTCGCTGACCCGTGGCGCTGTGAGTTGAATCTGGCCAGCCAATAACTGAAACAGAAAAAAGGTGTTTGCAATGTGGTGTTGCTGGCTGCTGGAGCCTGGTACTCAAACAAAGTAGTGTGGACATAATGGATGGAGGCCAGGGCAGGGGAGACGGGGGCAGATGGCTTCATCATCAGGGACTCTTTGATGTCTATTCACAGCATCAAAGACAGAGAACGACGCTGGAGAACAGTGGCCATGAAAGTATGAACAGATAAAGCTGTACATGAATGTATGTGGTGTTGTGATACAGAGACAAAGAGGCAGCGAACAGAGAGAAATGCTTTATGGATTTTTATATTCAATGGAGGCAGGGATGAATCTAATATGTATTTTCAGTACCACTTATTCATTTATTTTCCATTTAACCATTTAATAATGTCTATAAAATGTCAAGAAAATTGGGAAAAAACCCCCATTCCCAAGTTTCCAGAAACACCAGCACTGATGTCCAACAGCAAATCTTCACATTTGAGACACTGTAACCAGCTGATAAATGACTCAGTTAAGAAAACTGTAGTAAACTAACTTTGTGTTCATCAACTAATCATTGATCAACTAATCATCCCAGCACTAGACAGATGGAGACTCCTTCGTGGAGAGTAGGGAGAGACTTTTTCAAACATATTGCGTGTCTTATGCTTTTCAACAGAGAGCCAGTTCAGAGATACAGAGAAAATGAGAAAGTGAGGAAAAAACAGAGTGCATTCTTGAGTCTTTATATTTGAGGTGTGGCTGTGACAGATTATTTTCAGTGCCAATCGATCAATTCATTTTCCACCTACTCAATCAATCCTTTAATCTCTAACATGTCCAAAAAACATGAAGAATGCTCAACAGAAGTTAATCTGCTTGATTCATCAGACTCACAGACGCTCACGTTCTCCAAAGGATGAACTGAACCAATTTTGGTGATCCTCTGACTTCATCAAGTCAAGAAGATTTTTCAAATGAACATAAACTTTCAGTTTTTTCATTTGATTAACGACCACACTCATCAGCATAGGCTCTATGTTGTGCTTAGTGCTTATCAGCACGCAAGCATGCTAAACTACAATGGGGCACACTGTAGTTGACACATACATGGCAAACTTTACCGCTAAACATCAGCGTGTTTTATTGTCACTGTGATGCTGATGATTTTTGCTCAAAGCACCACAGTGCCTAAGTAAAGCCTCACAGACCTGCTTGCATGCTGGTAGACAAATGGCATTGAAGATTAATTACAAAAATCGTTGCTGAGTATGTCTTTGTTTTTTTTTTGTTTTCTTAGAAACTCACAGAGGGAAGCGACAGAGCAAGAAAATGTTCATGGTAGCAGAGATCAAAAGCAGAGAGTGAGGGGAAAGCACTGGTCACAACTAAGATTTTCTGTCTTATCCTCTCCTTAGAGAACGAAGTTCCACAAATCTTTCCAGTGACCTCTAGCCCCGTGTATCTATGAGAATTTGACTTCATTGCCCCCAGAGCTTCCCAGATGCCAACAGTCCCATTCTTCCTGCACAGCTCATAGCAACACCTTGAAATGCCAAACCCATGAGGCACGGCGAAAAAGCACACATTATACGGTGAGCTGGTGACTGACAGGAACATATATTCATTTGACAATTAAATGGGAAGGCAGACAAGTGTTGCGAGCTGCCACGTGTGTGCGTGTGAGAGAGAGCGTGAGATTGGATGCATGTATGGTTTTATTATTAGAAAGCCTCTGTTTTTCCTCCGAGGTGGGTGGGCGGATGTGCACGGGGTTGACAGAGAGGCCCACTGTGAGGAAGCTGCTGCCTGGTTGGACACAATCCAGAGACTCTATCACTGGGAAGGCCTGAGGGGTGTCTATGTAATTTAAGAAGTGTGCATATTGATAGACATGAGAGGAATTAAACGGTGGCGAAATTGCCAACCGTGGCCCCATTTACTCTGTGGTTGGTCCTTTGTGGTGCTGATGTTGTACTTGGCCCAGCACCCCTCAGTCTATGTGTTATCATGGGAGCGAGTAGTATCTGAAAATAAGGGAAAGAGACTGAAATCTGGACACTAATGGTGAAAAAAGCTATTTTGTGATTTGCTAATGCGGAACTAACTGAAGCCATTTAAAGTGATCGAGTAGTGTGACTTGGCCCCCTGTGATATTGTGGCTCAGATGGAGAGCATGGTTGACGTTACTGCTGGTACGGAGGTTGTTCAAGGAAACTGGATGATTCCACAGATAAGAGGAACTACTTTCCCATTAATCTGAGGTGTAGATCACAGGCGGTGCAGGGGCGGGTTCATGGGGCTACAAATGTTTTCAGCAAGTCCTCAAAATCTTTTACTGTTCATCACGTGTGCCATTTTTCGCACTCATCCCAGATCATAGCTGCGTAGGAACTGATGTTTGCTGAGCGACATGGCCTGACCAAAGGAGCTCTGGCTGGGAGTGTTTCCAGTGGACAGCTTTTATGTCCTGAAGTGAAGTGACACAGAGGAGGTGAGTTAACTCTGTTGCAACTGTGTCGCAAAAGCTTCTGAAAAAGTGTTTGAACCTACATGAATGTGCAGACTGATTATAAAACGTAAAACTCTGCTGGAAAGCAAATCCTGGACATTAAACTGTCACAGAAAGTTGAACAACACTCCCTCATCACGATGACAGTGATGATACTGAAGTGTTGAAGTCGCCGCAGGCAGCAGTCCTCCTGCTCGACCTCAGTCCATCCCGCAGACCGTCTGACTTGCAAGCCGTCCTATTTCAAACATTTGGTGTGGTGCGCTGGGTGTATTAGTACCATTTGGTTTGAAGGTTTTAAATTTTGATCTTAAATGAAGGTGTGAGCCGTTAGTGAGCTAATTTGTATTCACTGCTCAAACCTGTCATTTTAACATCGATGTAAATGCCAAAAGCGACAGATTGAGGACAACAGAGGAACCAAAGTGTCAGTAACAGATTAGGTATTAAGAATGTTCTGTAAGAAAACACAGACAAACAGTTCTCTTCTCTGACATCTGGAAATTGTGTAGCATTGGTGTTTAACATAAGATAGAGTTGTACTCATCTTGTTGGAGACATTTGTTCCAAAGAAACTTAGTTTACACAATTTACTAACACCCCTCTTTTAAAGAAATGGATCAGGTGTTGAGTTTTAATGTACAGGTCAGTAAAACATGGACATCAGCCCTCAGGTGAGCTCTGGTGTCATGATGAAAAGTCTGGCTATAGAAGATAGATGAAAATATCTTTTTGAAATCTGTACTGTGTGATACAAGTCCTGTTTTTTGGAGTTTGTGCATGTATTGCAAGGAAACAGAGACCTTGGGCAAATAAATGTCCCCACTAATGGTAAAACCAAATCTATGTCCATGCCATTAACAAAGACAGGACACATTCAAAATGCATTGCAGACTTTGCAAAGTGTACTGATTACTCCCCCCCCCACCCCTTACATACGGTCTTGAAAGACGAAGAAACTCAACTCAATTAAAATGTGGAACTTTGGGGGCGAGGAAAGAACATGTTCTGAGGATTAATATTTCATTCTAATGAAAAGATGAGCTGTTACTGCTGTATGTTTCCGATGAGGTCGCATACCCTTGTGTTTTTCAACGAACATCACAAAACCAGCCTTAGGTCCGCTGCCATCCCAGATAACCTCCTCGGCTTCCGAAACCACTCAGAATGAGTGTGCGCTGCCCCCCGGGTCCCGTGCCGCTACCGGAGGGGGACAAAGCTGACACATCCCAAAGTCCGGAGAGAGACAGCCGAGACCCGCTGTGCCAGGGGATCTGCGTGAGTCTCATAATGACTCTGTTTCAAAGGAGATCCTGCCTCTCCTGCCACAGCCATGCAGAGCTTTTGATCTCCCACTCTTCTCTCCCCCCCAGATCCCCTCCCCTCCCTCTGCTCTGTTTTTCAGAAATCCTAATTAAGAGGAAAGACAGAGATGATGAGTGTGAAGTTGCCCCCCCGACGACAGAAGGAGATGAACGGTGTGTCTGAACCTCTCACTAATTTAAGAGGCCTCACCTTTTCAATTGAAATATAAAAATCAATACGCTCTTTTGCTTTGGCATCCAGAGGGGAAGTGTACAAAGTAATGGCCCTGTCTATCGATCAAAGGAGAATTATATTAATTAATGTAAATGGGCTCAGTCCTGTCCAGAGCTAGTACCGAATTCTGTGCAATTTGTGTTAGCCGGCAAATTGGAAACAACATTCGATAAATGTTTGAAAGGTTAGTGTGTGCAAATCCTGCCAAGATTAATATGAAGAGAAAATGTGACGGTCAGGCAGTTTGTGGTGGAGCTGACATTTATACCTGCGCAGATCGAGCTAGCTGGTATTTTGTCGGAGCGAGCCGACGGGATCTTGTTTCTGCTTTTCCCCCTTATTTTTATCAACATGTTTTCTATCTATGAGAAAAGCAATAAGCAGAAAGCACAACAAAACAAATTAAAAGCTTATTTTCTTCTGAAAAAGGTGGAAGGTTTTTTAATTAGTTCAGATCACAACCGTAAATAGAGTGGGGGGTGGGGGCTTTTTTTCAGTTGCCGAGGACCCATGTGCATTTGTATGACCTGAGTCTTTTCGCTGCGGCCTGCTTCTCGCTCCTTACAGTTTAGTTTTGGCAGATGTTTTCGGATGCTTTGTTTCTGCATTCTCATTAGACTCGGAAGCTTTCATTATCAACATGCAGGTGCACAATGCAACCTAAACCATCAATAATTGAAGGATTAAACTTTTAAGCTGGTTTAGTGCAGAGGAACATGGTGTGCCACTCAATGACGCTAATGCGAAGGAGAGCGAATCACAGCATCTTGTCCTGTGATTCCCTTGCGTAGCTATTTTCATGAATGCCGAAAAGGTGCCGAGTTCCTCACCTGTGGTCGAGGATGCCCCGTCACCAGACAGGTGAGCTCCAGGGTCTCTCCCTCTCTGATGGTGTAGACTCTCTCCGTGTGCCTCTCCTCCTCAACATTACAGGCATGCCCTGAGTGTATAATGCGGACAGTCGGAGGGGCTGCGGAGGGGGAAAAAAAAGCACAAAGCGCGTTAGCATTCTGGTCATTTCTGATGGAATGAGTAGTTTAGCACAACAGATGGTGTATTGATTAAGAGGTTGTCTCGCTGAACACAAGCATTGTGGGCACGTTTGTACCGCACACCACAAACCAGAGGTATTTGAACAAGAAGAAAAGATTTGAGACTTGTTTTGCTTTAAAAACATTCACTTTGGTTTAGCTTTTCAAACGCTGCTAGTATATCAAATACAAAGTCAAGGAAAGGTACTTTGGTAAAGTGATTCGCTGCCTTACAATGTTATGTAGTTTTTGTCAGAAGTAACTTGTGAGAGTAGCACTTTCACAGACATCTGCTACTGTGTGCTGTCATACAACGTCAAAGAAATGTCATCTTGAGCACCTGTTATTCATCTCAAGTGTGATTTATTTCAGTAAGCTGCATTACAGTAGTTACTGCACAAGCTGAACAAATATAAGTACTGTATATACCTATGCATGCATGTATGTAGTAGCAGGTGCTGACCCTGTGGATAGGGAGAGACCTTTTTAGTTACAGAGGTGGACTGCTCTAGAAATATTACAGGAATATATGGAGAATTATTATCATAACATTACCATACCAAGTATACAGGCTAAAGGCTGTATTTATGAGAGTTTGACCTCCCCGAGCCTGCCAGAGTCTCTTATATGTAGAGTATATAGGCTACATTATAGTATAAAATGAAGTATTTAGAATATTTTGTTGGGCTGAATGTTAACTTTTTTGCACACTGCTCTGGTGTTACAGAGGTTGAAATTTTAAAGCATGGACCACAGCATTGTAGGCTAATATCTGGTATAATCTCTAAACACCACCACATGTAGTTCAGTTCATCAGTTAAACGGGCATGAAAAACTAGAATCCAAAGAAAGTCAAATAGCAGAACATGACAGACTTTTGTGCCACTTTTGGATGTTCTGAAAGAACATTACACACATTGATACACTGGACATACTGTATTTTCTTTTTACATAATGTGTGACTTGAAATGTAAATTAGCAAATTGTCAATATTTATGAAACCTGACAAAAATGTTTCATCTTCAGTGTTTGTTGTAATCATCATTTAACGAACAAAGTCTTTTATTTATGTCCAAAATTATGAAGTTTATATAAGTTTGTTTTAAATATTACAGAAATATTACTGTTACCATCGACCTAATATAAAGTATCTTAGTATGAACATCCCCATTTTTAGTTTAACCAAGTCCTGAATACATGTCTGGCATTTGTAACAAAAGAAATTGCTTGAAAATTGGTTGAAAGTTCAGCGAGTTCTGATTATTAGAATTGCAAACAGACTTTAATGACAGGCCTCCTGCCTCAGCATGTATTAGACATGGCTTCCCTGTACCAATAAGGCGGCTGTTCCTTATGAGTGCGTGGCAAAGCTATATGGCACAGGTGCTTCAGCACCACGGACAGCACCATGGATTCATCAGCACACAGCACAGTGAGGCTTCTGATATGTCAGAGCCATGGACAGGCAAACAAGACTAACATATCCCACTTAACAACCTCTCTGCCTCTGCACTCTCTGTGTTACTATGGGATGGATGGCAGGGTAATAAGAAGGATGCATTTTGGTCATTTTGCTGACAAGGAGGATGGCTTTTCCCTCAAATCGCCTATTGTATGTTCGCATAAAAAGAACTGAAAATTCACACTACTTGTTCGCCCCACAAAGTAATGCCAGGACATTCCTGCTACTTTGCAACCTGAGCATGCCCGAGCATTTTGATTGGCTCTTAAAGGCACAATTCATAATTTAAACAAAGAGGTCATCCCATCCCCAAAAAACAAATCACCACACAAAAAAAACGGTCATGCTCAGATTTACACAGGTCTTTTTAACACAGTGGCAATGAATCTAAATGATGTTTTTAACGATGCCATTAAGCTGCAATGTTTGTAATAACGATAAAATGGGTCTACATTTCCCATAACAATCGCTAAGGAATGGCATCTTCCATTCATGCATATGAATTTACAGAAAATTTGTGTATTTGTTGTGACCAAAAACTACAGACTGGGCCTTAAAGGGGTATTTTTACACTGAAAGATGTCAAATATTGATATTGGTACTGGTCTCATGATCCTGTGCATTACCTTTTCCTGATGCACCTTGTCCCCAGTCACACTATGTTGAAAAATTACAGTTTGGAGAAAATAGATTGGGTAGTTATGGCAGAAGTGGTAACCGATCAGCATCACTCCACCTTGATTCAAGGTGACACTCAATTTGCATCCTAACCAAATTAGACGCTGTGAGCAGCAAGAATTCAAATGCAGTGTCAAGCAGATGACCAACTGTGAACAACTGATGCTGAGCCTCAAAACAAGTTTCTCTCACTCTCTCTCCTTTTCCTCCTCTCTCATCAGACTGAATGAATGAGTCAGTGTAATGACATGTCAGAAGGCTTCATTACATCTTAAACACGCACAGGTATGTACACTGTGAAAAAGGAGAAAAAGACAATGATCTAAAATGAATCTAAAGATGACCCCGATATAATTTCACAAAATGCCAATATTAATCCAAAACCTCCTCAGCTGTCATCAGACCATATGGAGAGCGGGTGTCTATGTTGTTAAATTGGTGGAAATCTCATTTTGGAACAGAACTCATCATTTAGCAGATTCATTTTAGCACATAATCCAAATGTAATACAATTAGGGGTATAAAAATGCAAGAAACTGTGATATGGGCAAATTAAACTCAGCATTCAGCAGCACAGACACACTGCAGTATAAGTTTAAGACAGACAAACCCTGAGCTGTCGGTCCACAGCTGTAATCACTGCACTGGGGTCTCTCTTCACCATTAACTGACAATAAGGACATTTCAGTCCGTCAAAAGACCCAACATACATTGACCACATTCAAATGGTGGAGGTTAAATAGAAGGGAGGAACAAGTCATTCTAGGTAAACCGGCCAAAAATGTTCACTTCTACTGAGCTGTGAAAGCTCAGTTGCATGTAACCGACCCCTGACAATACTAGCATCTGTTAAGCATTTATTCCTCTCCAACTTACATGATTAGTGAAGAGGTTTGGGATGAGATGATTTAGAGAGCGGATACGGGATGTGATTAGGAGGAGGAGTACAAATTGGTGGGAAAAAAAAAAAATCAACCAGAAATCACAAGGAGCTACAGACTGTAGTGCGCCTTTCATGTTGGAGGAGCAGCTTCCTGTGTGGGCCTCTCTCGGCAGACTCAGCCCCGGCAGCAGACTCTACCTCTATCCAGGCTGCGATGCTAATGAGCGCGGCGACACTCCTCCCTATCGCTGCATTGGGAGTCTCAGCCAGAGTGTACTCTTAGCCACGCGCTAACCGCTCGTCCCTCCCTGTTTCCAAGCACGCTGTTTGTCTCATTCAGCTCGTCCTGCCTGTCGAAATGCTAGGCAGATTGGTGCGCGCCGATGCTAACTGGCTACTCAAAACGCCTCGTTGGAGCGGTCTTGCTCTTGCCCTTCGTCGTCGTCTTCTCTCCATTTGGAGATGAATACACTGGTGGTGAATTCCATAGGGGGGGATAAGGGCTTGAGAAATAGGCTCAGTGTAAGGGAGCTTCACGCAAGGCTGCCACTTGAAACAAAAAAAGGCTTAGAAACAAGACCCCAGGGCACTAGCCGAATAAAGTACTAATGCCATTTACTCCAATGAGCCAGTATCTCTGCTGCATACTATCAGTCCTGGGGGAAAGTAGGGAAACACCCATAATTAATGATCTTCAACTGCTATAGCTGCTAGTACAGCTACACACACACGCACACACATATAAACACACGCTTGTTCTTTGCACAGACAACACAAAGCTCACAGCGACAAACGCAAATAACCCTCTCTTAAGCGTACATAATGAGCCCATAATGTTCTCGAAGTCGCACAATATCCTTCTATAGCCAAGACCTGCTCTCTCAGCTCACTTGGCCCAAAGCATGAACTGAAATCGCTGTCATTACTACATAATTCCCTGTTTGTTTAGTTTTCATGAAAGCCGTTTGATATTTTACTGACAGTAACTACTTGTAGTATATTCCGAAAAGACATCTAGGAATGGTTAATGAGACATTAATGCACTGGGACTTGGGGTTGCAGAAAGTGAAATGTCAACATGCTGACAGGTTTGAGATAAAAGATGTCCTGGTGGAGAGGGTTAGGGTAGTAGACAAAGCTTTGAACACACCACAACAGGCCAGACACAGCTGGTTAAATCCCTTAAGATCTGAACTACATCGAGTTCATTATGTGGACTATAGTTTGTCTCATAGTTGTCTCATTCACTGGAAATGTCTACACTTTTCAGCCAGTACATCAAACACATACCTTATGTTTGACTGCGTGGCTTTAATTTTACATATATACATATTACCCTGCGTTGGGTGCTAAACTTTTTGGCAGCACGGTGGCACAAGTGGCAACACTGTTGCCTCACAGCTAGGAGGTCCCCGGTTCGATTCCTGCCTGGGGCGCTGTGGGCGCTGGGGGGCGTGTCCTCCACCATGCCCTCGGTTTGCATGTTTGCCCCATGTTCACCACAAAAAACCCCACTAAAAACATGCAACAAGATCACCACCTGACCGAATGGTGACAAAGAGGAACTGGGTCCCCAGACGCCACTGTCGGCTGGCAGCCCACCGCCCCTGGTCTGCCGCGGAGGAAGGATTTGCCAGGGTGGGTCAAATGCGGAGGAATAACTTCACCAAAAAGCATGGCATTGTGCATGTTGTGTGGTGATTAATAAAGTAAAGTTCTTAATCTTAATCTCTTAATTACATTTAATTTTAATATTTACATACACAAGGATGAACATAATTACTACTTATTTTACTTTACACCACAGTTACAGAAGAATCAGGATTTGGAGATTTTCTACATTTGTAAAGTTATGCTTCACATACACTGAATGATGCTCTGTCCTGGATTTCAAACCAATCCTCAGTGGTGGAAGAAGTACTCAGATCCTTTGCATAAATGAGAGTAGAGAAACTGCAGAAATGCTCTGCTATAGGTGCTTTTCTAATCATACTTAAAGGTACCCCATGGAGTTTTCTTGTCCACAAACAAAAGTTATGTTCACATTTATTCGCACACGATACAAACAAAACAGGGACCCACTGGTCAAAACATTGCTCCCCAGCCAAAACCTCCATGGAGTGCCTTTAAGCAAAAGCACAGTAGTATTATCAGTTAAATGTACTTAAAGTATCCACATAGTGGGAGTACTCACTATGTAGAATGGCCTTATTAAGAGTGTTAAAACAAACAGTATATATTATTACTGGATTATTATTACTAATGCTTAGATGTGCAGGCAGAATTGGTTAAAACTGAGATAATATGAACCCTTTCATATAATGCTGGGTAGTTTTGTATGTAAAAAATTATCTGTCATATAATGTAGTGGAGTAAGAAGCATAATAATTCCTTCTGACATGCAGTGTAAAGCAGCGTAATGATGGAAATACTAAAGTAAAGTACAAATAACTGTTCTTAAGTACAGTACTTGAGTAAATGCAGTTTTAGTTGCTTTCCACCACTGCCAGTCCTTTACAGAAAAGTTTGCATATACCTTTGCAGATACAGATCTCTATGATTTATGGGCTGAGAAGCACAGCAAAATGCTCTGTTACTCATCAGAGGCACCCTTCAACATTCTTTAAAATTCTATTAAGAAAGTAGCATGAACATGCTTAAGGCCAATTAAATAATAATCAGTTTTTTCTGAAGCACACCCCCATCCCTCCAGAGCAAAAGCACAAGATGTTAAATGAGTGGTCATGTGTCATGTTGAGCAGCAGAGCAGAGGTCATACGGGAGCAATGAGCTGAAAAAAAAAAAAAAAAAAAACACAATTCTGCTGGTGGCACATTTGGATGTTAATTAGATACTTTTTTTCTGATCCTGTTTTTTTCCTCACCAGTTGGGGAATTGGCATTGGCATAAGAAGCACATCTGCCACTCGCACTGATGTGAGCAGTGCAAAACAGTGCAGGGGAAAAAAAAAAATCAATGCTAAATATTGAGTGAATCTTTGTAGTCAAACTAATGCAGAATTACTCTGAAATCACTGGTTTACTTGCTCTACAGGCACTTGTGATTAAATGCCATTGTTGCAAATGTTAAGCAAATGCTGCTATGTGAACCTGTGGCTTAAGATAGGAAATTTGCATAAATGTGGATCTCAGACTGAAGTGTCATTCCCCTGCACTTCCCCACCCACCCAACCATCTGCAGGCACATGCACATAGGCAAACTCTCTCTCTCTCACGCACGCACGCACGCACGCACACACACACACACACACACACACACACACACACACACACACACACACACAGCTACCTGATATAAGTTTAAAGAAAAAAAAAGAAGCGGAAGAGCTGCAGGCTAGGAGCAGGAATCTCAGATGCGCCTCTCTTTTTCATTTCCATAACAGTGACATCATTTCCCCCTCTGCAGACACACAACAGGGAGAGAAAAGGTAGGAGCGGGGAGCAGAACAAGAGACTGCCTCTGCACATACAACGGTGGATGTTAGATTGTTAGTTTAGCTCTCTCTCTTCATCTTTAGTCCTTACATGCATGCATATGTATGTCAAGTTGTGTCTGAGGATGCATTATGTCACTGTGTGTAGAATGAGCGTCTCCCAGTGGAACGCCTAGCCTTCCTTGGCCTCAGTTGCGCGAGATGGAGACAGCTTTATCCACTACCGCCAATGGAGATTAAATTGGATTTGGCTAAAAGCAGCCTTGTCACCACGGTTCTGGAGTGCCCGAGTGGCAGAGGGGGTTCTTGGCAATGGTAGAGACTCTAAATTTGACAAACAAATGAACGTGAAAAAAACTCCAACAGCTGGGGCTCGTTGTCGCTGTGGGCTTAATGTCCTCAGACCAACCCCTCAGGACCACTAACAATATCCTACTAGTTTTCTGGCTCCGTAATCACCTTCTCAGAATGGGAGAGCCAGATAGTGGAAAACAGGAGAGAGTGAGAAACAGAAGGAGAAGAAAACATTGGCAATATGCAATTTAACAATTTAAAAAATAATAGTTTTTGTTATCAGACCGAACTCATTACGGATTCTGTGCCAGGACCACTGAAAATAAACTTCAAGCTGGTTATGAAGGGACTGTGAGGAAAAAGTCAATTTCAGCTATACGATAAAACTGCACAATGCCGACACAAAAAAAGCTTAATAATAACACAGAAATTAGTTCAGCATTATTAAGCCGTTCAAAAAAGGCCAACACAGTCACATTAGATGTTGTCCATGTCCCCAAAAAATAATGGGTTTTGAAAGAATACTGGTCACCCACCTGCCTCCATCACCACCTTCACATACGATTGCTGCATTTGACAGGTGATAACGAACACACATTTAACCTGTGATGGTCAAAACTTCTGTCCCATGCTGTCAGGTGGGAACACCAGACATCACACTTTCAAACACAGCATTGCTTAATCAAAGAAATAAAGCAGATCTCACAGGGATGAAAGATCAAAAGTCAATGTCAAAATGGTTAATAAGAGTAACTCTGGTTTAACTCACTGAGACTCTTTCTGTTGTTTGTTTATTAAATGTTAAACTATGTAAAATGTTCATGGAAAACATGTTAAAACATAGAGTTAACAGCAGCCCAAATACAGAGGATGCATGTAACTGACATCATGTCATGTCAGTTACACAGCAATACCTATTTAAAGGTTGCTAACAATAGCTAACATTGGCAACCATAAGCTAACTGGTCATACCAGACCAAGTCAGGCTGTAGGGGCAAAATCCTTAATTCCATTAAAATGAGCAAGGACACATTGTAAATATCTTTAAAAATAAGCATTTTTTGGCTACTCAGGGCCAGTGGAACAAGCTTTAAACAAAACATTAATATATTTCAAAGCTGTTTGGCAAATGTGCTAGCTATTCTCCTTTAAGATCTGTTTGTCTCCAGCAACCCAGTTTTCCCCAGGGAATCAACCAAAATCAGTAAAGCTGAGGAAATTTAGCTATTAAAAAGGACACAAAATAAAATGAACTATATGTATGTACATTATATTGAAAAAAGACAATAAAGAAGGCGCCAAAGTAATGAGCTGTAAGACTCCCTGTAGAGCTGACATGTCTGTCATGATGAGTGACTCCTTTAGACTACAAACAGTAATTCGATCCATTGTTGATTTAAAAATATTGGTAAGTGCAGCTTTATGACTCAGAGAAGCATAATATATGACCCGACCAAAATCTATTACAAGGTTAAGGTAATCCTATAGTAAATCTATACTAACCATAAAATATGTATAATAGAACTAGACTTCAGACCACAGCCGAGCAGACCCCCCATATCAAATCTGAACATGAGTTATGGTTAAAGCAGTATTGGCTGTGTCCTCTCAGGTGATGCAGAACACTGGCATTGGTTGTCTCAGTTTGAATTCAATGGATTTTAACTTGGAGACAGGGTAAACATGGCCCATTGCCAAAGGCGGCACACAACGAAATTCTATTATTTTCTACACTTTCCCCGATGCCTTATACCTTAGAAAGTGCAAGTTTACAATGCGCCCGGCCCTCCCGTATAATTGAGAAGCAACTCATCCACGGGGTCATCCATGTGTGTAAGGCCTTGAAATGGTTTGCCAGCAGCACATGCATATTATTACATCAGGGGTTGTCAGAGCGTATTGATTACACACTGTAATGCACTCGCATGCCCTCCTCGGCCTACACTGTTATTGTAAATGAGACTCTGTATAGATCCGGCTTCGCACTATCAGCACAGATCATCTATCACACAGTGTGTACCCTGGGCTGGAAAACACAGACGTTCACAGGGTGCTTATACTACAGCATCACAGAAAACACAACATGTTTATCCAGCTCAGCAGAAAAGACAGTCATCATTATTAAGATCAAGAGAGGCACGTCAGGTGGTCTTCTTGTTGCATAAGGGGACAGGCTCAAGCTTACTGTCATAAATTGGGTACTTGAGATGAGATGGCTCATTAACATGGCAGAAGGGTTCGCTTGTCCGATCATTCAACGGACACGGAAACAGCACAAGAGCACAAAACAAACTGTGCACAGAGGTGGCTCTCAGAGGTGCTATTTATAGAAAACAGACACACACAATGATACATACACACGCCGACACACACACACACCTTGTTACACAAAAATTAGGCCAGTGTGAATCTGCCAAAGCCCTGCTGTGATGGAGAGTAGAGAGAGATGACTGTGGAGGGTGAGGGTGGGGAGATTTTAGAGGACAGCTTCATCTTTGCTCCCACATGTCGGCACTGCAGGCACAGCAGGGGTCATGGAGCTTCACTGCATACAGCTGCATCTATTATGCTCACGCAAGCTTCGTGAAATGACACAAAAACGAGCCTGGTTTCATCTGATGTATTAAGCCAGTTAGTAGATACCAAAGGTGTGAAGTTAACAGAACGGAATATCAGGGAAAGCGCTGCGAGATGCACTTTGGAGTTTGGCTTGAAGCGGCGCTGTGGCGGCACTGTCTCTGTCCACGGTGCTGATGTATGCAGCAGTTGTTATTTTATCCGTGCAGAGCAAGCCCACTGCAAACACACAGCTACACCTGCTGCCTACACACAATGTAAGCAACAAACCAAGCAAACAGGCCAAAGTTACCAAATGCAACACTGGAGGTTTATTCTACCTCAGCACATGCATAAATATAACTCAGTGCACTAAATCCACCATCTTGGATTCACTGTTACCAGCACTTTGAGCATATAAACTTAGAGGGTTTAATTCTCAGCGTTTTTGGTATTAGTTCTGCTATGAGGAGCTGTACTGCAAGCTTCAGAGTTGTGCTTAAACAATTATTCAATTAATGTGTGTGTCAATCACCAGAAAATTAATCAACACATCACTTAACCCTCACAAAGTAATTACTGAGCAAAAATGTCAAACATTTACATCTCAAATGTGAATATTAGGTGGTTTGTTGGTTGTCATTTGTTTGAACTTGGAATGTGTTGACGTACAATAATTACATTTTGCTTCTTTCTTACATGTTTAAGACTAAATAATGAATTTACTGATAGAGATAATAATTTTCTATATGAAACGATGATGATAATAACTGTTGGGCTGCATAGCCTGCACAACCTGAAGCCACCTGTTACCCAACTCCCTACCATTCATGCACAGTCCCAGTATAGTCCAGTAAGATGCTGGAGAGTTTACTGGCATGCATAGGACATTCACTCAAACTATGAGGAAATAACTGCCATCTTGTAAAATATTATTCAGCTTTTTTTCCAGCAGTGCACGAAAAAAAGAAACTTCCTGCCACAAACAGGAAAAGCATAGGTGTAACTAATAATGTTAATTAGGTTCTGTTCCAAGTGAGCCAGCACAACACCAGGAGCTGGAATGAGCTCCTTTATTCTTACTAATTACAGCTGTGGCTGCTATGACATATCAAAGTGTGTTCTGTGGAAAAAAAAGGTATAGTAGCATTAATCTTTATGCTTTTCCACTATAATATGACGTAGTGATACGAACTTGCAGTTGGCACTTTATGCTGCAATGCTGAACAGGGGTTGAATGACGACGGAGAATAACATAAAACCTGCAAAATCAGGCACAAACAAATGCTCACACACACATTACATTTTACAGCGGAAACAGAAAGCTTGAGTTGTACTAAAATCGCACTATCATCTGATCGAATGCCCATGTCAGCTTAAGGCGGAGGCATGTGTTATAGGCCCATTAAACTCAACAAGACCAGAGAACACTGAGCACGTCCTTGACTCGTGTAAGCCAGTACAGGTTTATGAGGAATAAACTTTTAGGCCTTTACGAGTACATGCTGATAAATTCACAATCTCATTAAAGAAAGACCTCGACAGTTAAGAAGTGCCTGCTAGCTCATGGTGTTATTAAGAAAGGTCAGCAGGTGGAGGTGTTTTTGCCTACCAACAGCGCTACACAGTCGACACTCACTGACGGACGAGTGAGTATCACAGCATGGCAGCCAGAGTATCACAGTGTTACAGTTGAAGTAAGCCTTTGTGGGGTTTTTGCTATCCCATTCTACCAGTCTCTCCATTCACGGTGCCACATTGGCATAGTGGGCCTGTTGTGGCAGTTTGATTTCCCTAAACAACACTAATCGGACATCTGTAGGGAAGGATAAAGCCCAGATTGGCTGTAACCATGCAGCAGTTCTCTGTCGATAGGCCTAACTCTGGCCAACACTCACACGATTGGCTGACGCAGGGCAGCAGCTATTCTTTATGGTTGGCTAGCAGCGAGCCAGCAACAGCTCACTGAGGATAGAGTATCTGGCAAGCCTCTGAAGATTGGGTGCTTCCCGCCAAGAAACTGTCTGATGATTGGCTGTGGCGACTCCAGAGTGAACTGATTGTCCTATCAGTGCCCACAGCGCAGGCTGGCTGACAGTGTTGCCTGCTGGCTGGCTTTGCAATATGCAGCTATCCATAACACCTCCAGGGGGCATATGTCCATGTCTTTGAGTGAGTGCGTGTGAGTGTGTGTGACTGTATACCATCCATAATGTTTCCACTGGGGAGGTGCACGGCTAAACCCTGCCAGCAGGTTCTAACACCTCATTATTCTAAGCCAGGCAGGAAATGGGTTTTAGGGATCTCTCACTGAGCTATGCTCTTGAAATTGAGGGCTACAGGTCTCCCAGTATCAGCGGCACAATGCCTGTTTAGCTCAAGTTAACCACACTGCAGCACCAAAAATCAAAACCAATTGACTAGCTATGTACCATAATATCACAAAACACAAACTGTTACAGTCCTGTGCAAATTAATTTGGGTCTGAGGGTTTTTGAGATTTAATGAATTTGAATTTTTCCACTGAGTCTTGTTAGCTGAAGGGTGCTTATTCAATGTGATGTTAAATACAGCTCAGCAAAATGATGAAGATGAAAAATAGCAGCGCCTAAAGCCTCATTAGGGGATTTTCTACATTTGGGTGAAAAACTTAAGTAAGTTAGCTTATATACACTGACTGAGGCATTTAAAGGAGGAGGCAAAAGAGGCGGCAGAGGAGAAGAAGATTAAGAGCCAGAAGAAGAAGAAAAGCCACATGTTAGCCAAAAGGAAAGAATAAAAAATGCATATATCATGATATTATTCTTCCACTACTACACATATGTATGCATTCTGAATTGAAAAGTGACTTAAAATCAAAAAGAAAATTATCGAAAAACACAGTTGGGATATTTAAGCAATAATAAGTCATGACGGGAGGAGCCGCTCCATTAAAGCGCATGATGGTAAAAGATATTAAGAGCAGACGTCTTGATCTTTCATTCAAAGAACACCTTTCTGCGTCCATGTTTCCCAATCATCTCCAGCACTCACCTCACAACATAACATGCCAAAATTTTCAAAACTAACCCGGGAGGTGGTTAAAAACATCCTCCTGAGCCTGGTCAGTCAGAGAAAACCTCCGTACTGTGTAATGTGACATGATAAGCAGTGTGCCAACAGTGATCACCTTAAACAGCATCTGCACCACCCATTAGCCTGGGTGTGACTGACGTAAAGAGAAGTCACATGAGCCGTACAAACAGTGAAAGACTCCGTGTGATCCCAGCTCAGCCTGTACAGGTTTACAGCTTTGCACCTGCAAACACAGGACGCTGTATTGTCTTGTTATTTACAGAGGACATTTACTAGAGTCTGCAGCCACAGTCAGGCTGGAGCCATGTTTGCAATCTTAGCTTAGCGTGTTAGCATACCAACATCTGCTCATAGCATCACACACAAAGTACAGCTAACACTACTGGGAATATCTTTAGATTTGCAGGCATTTAATCATAAAAAATATTATCACTAAAGGCATCTGAAAGCAAATGGGTACCACAATATGAAAAGACCCTCTAATCATTTCTAAATCTCATGTATTTTGAGTGGAAATCCAGCATATTTGCCCTACTTATGTTCATCAGCCTCAGGATATTTGCGCAAAATGTATATCTTTATATAATGAGCACATTACTGTAATACTTAAGTTTCAGTGCTGATGTCTACAGGACATAATGACCACAAAACAAGCTTTTCTGTCTGAGGAAGACGTGCTTCTTTAAACTTGGGTTGAGAGCAGTTTATTTGTAAATTTTAGTGGAAGTTTTCTACAAGATAAAGTAATTATATAATCTACACTGAAATGCAGACAGGACGGGTTTAGATCAGTGGCTGTAGCCTGGAGGTGGGGAAATGGGCAAAGCACTTCTCTAACATCAACAGCTCCAGACGGGCAGGGGAATCGTGCGCGGGCAAAGTGGATGACTCACAATTGTCCCTCCTTTAACATCATTTTTGAGGTACCCTTGAGCAAGGGATATAATGGGTTTGTGGCAGCCAATAAAAAGACTGGACTGGGATGCTAAAGTAATGATGATGTGGACTTTCGCTCTCTGAAAATCGAAATAATATCCCGAAATACAATGTGAATAAACTGCAGCCAGCCACAGTTTGAAAACACTGAAGTTAAGAAGTTCTCTCTTTTACTACATCCCCCTTTCACCCTCTCTGCTATTCCTCTCAGCAAAAAGACCTTTATAGTATAATTTTCAAATCCACCTCATAAAGCTCTTGACACCTCATCCATCAAACGCAATTATTCCCTGAATGGACTGTGCAACTGGATTGTGGCTTAATCAATTGCATTACTACAATAACACACCTGATTTAATTTACTGTTCGCGTGGCTCTTACAAGTGTGGTAATTCACACCAATTAAGACGGTGTTCATATTCAATATATTTGTTCCTGTTTGTCTGAATGTCAATTAGTATGAGCAAGATGTTTACGTTCTCAGATTGACTCCAGTGTGGAGAACAAAGACACAGAGGGAGAGAGCTACATTTAGACTGCAACGATTTTGTTGGAGAAAAGACAAATAAATCCATTACTGAGTTATTAATGCTATGAAAAACAACTTGTTACCCGCAGACATTCAAATGGATGTGAAATTAGTCAGCTAGTGGGGAAATATCTGGCCTATTTGAAGACTCACTTGTGAAAACACATAATGAGTTGGATTACGAGGGACGCTCAGAAATGAGTGCAGTATACAGCACAGTTAATTGTTATTTTGACATGCAGTCAGATGCCGAGCGAAAGGAGTGAGGGGAGACAGAGCGCAGAGCATCTGTGTCGGGTAGGATGACCAGTTGTAGGAGGAGAAGGAGCGAGAGTGAGTAATGCGTTTCACAGGGTGGTTATCATGGCAGCGGACTTCCTGGCACACACTCCCACTGAACACCAGCGCAGCGATTCGAAATGTTAAGCACATTGTTTAATAGTCCATTACGTAAATTGATATTGCTCATTGACTGTTGTCCTTGGCTGCCCACGCAGTGTCAGAGAAACAGAAAGAGATGTACTCTAGCGCAGTGGAGGGCTAATAGGGTAAGCCATCGCTGCTGTTTGGTGCTCAGGAACAATGTGCCAAAACTTCCCATCTGCTCCACTTCCTCCCACTGCTCAAACCCACCTCCTAACACTGTCGAAGTCACAGTCAACTGAGAAACATATTTACAACTAAGAACACATTATAGCTACATATTCACCATGAACTACTTGCTTATTAGCATGCATACTAGTAGCATACTGGTGCTTTATTAGTCAATATAAAGCACTTAATAATGAGTTATACTTCATAACCATATTCTTCAACTACTAGGTCATCAAGAGAGTTTTCCCTCAACAACCTCCTAATTACTGCTTAACTCTTAATAACCCTAACCCACAGAATAAAGCATTCAGTGCTTTATGATGACTAATAAAAAGCCAATATGGTACTAATATGCTAATGTGGTGAATATGTGCACCTCAATATAAGGTGTTACGAGTTGTCTTTGTTGTCTCAATGTGATGTCATTCATACACTGGAGAATCTGGAACCAGAGGAAACGAATCGAGCGTCAAAACCGTCGCAGCCTATGTTCTGTTGATTGTTCTGTTAATTCAGTTTACTTCCACATCACACGAAGGAAAACAGCAAATCCTCACATTGGAGAAGCTGCAATCAGAGAATGTTTTCCATTTTTGCTTGAAAAGGACTCAAACAATTGAGTTGCTCTATCAATAGATCAACCAAACTCCAATCTAATGTTACAAAATCTATGCATGGTTTTCCACCTTTCTTACAGTTTCTGTTAAAATACATATGAACAGTTGCATTACAGGCATAAAGCATGAACTGAATTCTGTTTTCTACTGATTTTGAAATGCGTGCAAGACAGTCGAGGTTTAAGTTCAGTAGAGTACAGAAGAACAAACAATATTTAGACTATACTATCGACTACATACCATACTTCGACTCCAGCAAGTGATGCTTTTCTGAAGCTTCTCCCCCAGTTAACAGTGCAGATGTTTGGAGAGAAATGAAAAGTCTTTGTGGGGAGCACTAGACTGACATCCAATTGAATAAGATCTACTTCCCCCTGCAGTTGGAGAGGCATTAGGAATAAAGCTCAACCGAATGGATGGGTCATACATCATTGAGCATTACTCGTGCTGTGCCTGTGCTTCTAAAACACAAATTGGATTACCTGTGCACCCACGCGGATCACCTGAATTGCACAGGCACAGACACACAGGCAAAACACACACATACGTACACACACACTGCACGCGTGCATGTGCAAAAGGCATGATGCAAACATTGTAAACTGTACAAATCTATAGGCTTTTACTGGGCTTGCAGTAAAGGGAGTTCACACACACAGCCCCTGCAGTTCATCTCTCTTTAAGACACACACATATACACACACACACACACACACACACACACACACACACACACACACACACACACACACACACAGTGCAATTTTTGTTCGCCGATAATAAATGCCACATTATTGTGATGTACGGCGGAGGACCACATCATATAAAGGTTGCCGTGATAGAATCTGCGTTGGAAGCCGCCGGCCTTGACATGCGAAATCAGATCCTAAAACTGTTTATGGTGCTATGAAGGCAGACAGCATCCCTCTCCTCTTGTAAACAATCCACTGGAAGCTGATGATTTATTAGCGAGGCATCCAATGAATCTGAATACTCATCTCTCTAAACAACCCATTTCTGAATTTGGAGTTTTTAGAAGGCTGTTTTTTGTTAATCACAGTCTGGTGGCCAAGGCCTCGTCTTTCCGGCTGAGATCATCACTGATGCAGCAGCAGCAGAGCTTCAATAATGAATCCAGGACTTTACAGCCAGTCACTAATTGAGCCATTATTATTATTTGAAACAACACATTTTAAATGGAGCCGCACAGCAACACTGTAGGTCACAGGCAGTGTAAACTAAAAAGCTCTTTGTGGAAGCTAAAGGGTTGTAAATGCCACAGTGGCTGTTAAGTTTAACGGGAAATGGGGTGTTTGTTAAGAGATGCACTTCTAGTACTTGTAGTGCTGAAGTTGTTAGTGATCAAGCTCTTAAGTAGCAATAGTTGGATCAAAAAGTAAGTTTGTTCTGATACCGAGAGCTGAAAAACTTGCATTTTGGCATCATAAAATACACATTTCCTGGCTCGAACAAAAAACGCTGAAGTGTGGGGAGTCAGAGCACAGCAGCTCCAAACCAAAGAGCTGGAGCAGCTCCCTCAGCAAGCAGGAAGTGTATATTAATCTTGATTTTTACTACAAGATGAAAACCAAAAATTCACGTAACCACTTTAAGAAGCGTCAATGTGAAAATATGGTACGAGCAAGAGCAAACTACAGAGCCGACAATTATGAATTCACAGTATTAAAACTTAAAACTAGAGGATTTGAGCCAGTATGAGGTTTATTTCTTTCTGTTAATCTCTATCCTTTTCTCTGCTCAAACAACGTCATTTTCCACAGCCCCTCATTACAATCATCAGAAGAATTATTAAGCCATTTATCATTTGTCAAAAGAGCTACAGAGCAATTGTTGTTTAAAAGCTACACAACCACTACACCTCGATGCCTGCACATCTTTAACAGGAACACGGCTTTGTTTGTTTCAAACGGTGTATCTGTTATTTTTGGAATAAAACTTTGAGACAGGCGCAGATCTCATGAGCGGACCCCCTGCTGCTTAAACAGGCCATCTGAAATCTGATGCTAAGCGAGCCCACAGCAGCCCTTGGTCACTGTAATCCCCCAAGAATAAGATTATCTCTGTGAGGAAACAGTGGAGCAGGGCGGGGAGGGGCAGTCCCATCAGCTGTGTGTCTAAGACAGAGCCCAGTGAACACCTACTGCTAATCTCTGCACACAGACACACCCTGACAGCCTGCATATAAACTCAGCCCTGACTGAGCTTCAACATCAGTCCCAGGTTGAAGCCACATCTTGAGCATCAGCACCTTCTGCAAAGATGGACCTCAGAACAACGGTTTCTCTGCTCCTGCTGCTTCTGGGCCTCTGCAACGCTCATGACAGCAATGTAAGAAATAACCCATGTGTAGAGCAGCTTGTATGCAGTGTATGTAATGAATGAAAACACCATCAGTGTCTATCTTTGTCCAGATCATTGCGTGAGTATCAGTACTGTAAAATGAAGTGATTCATTTCTTCCATTTGTTTTCACAGGCTCACAGTGCTGATAATGGTAAGTGACTAGCCGAGGTGCATCTATTTGTCACCTGTAAGTCAGAAAAACATGTATATGACTTCTGCTTTGTCTCCATTGATTAGAGATCTCAGCGGATAAGTCTGACATGGAGGACATGACCACGGCTATTCTGAGGATGAACAACGGTGAGCGTTCAATCATGATGTTCTAAGGACAATGAAGGAGCATTTCTCACATCAACGCAGATACTCTAAATTCATTTAAAGAAACCATGTCTATTGGGGTTTTTTTTGTTTTTTATTTGATTTTGCTCTAATTTGAGTAATGTTCTGACTAATTAGCATGCAAACTTTCTTTTCTTCTAATAGCATCACGTGACTTCCTGCTGGAAGGAGACCTGCTGATTCCAAGAACCAGGAATGCTATGAAGTGCGTTAATAAGGCGTATTCCTGTCTGTGGCCCAAGTCTGCTAACGGGAACGTGGAAATCCCTTTTCGCATAAGCCAGAAATACGGTAGGCTTGACTTTTTACGACATGACTGGAACTGGACTCTGGAACTGCACTGCATATTCGTTTTTCTCTCTGAATCTATGATGTTACTGATGAAATGCTTTCATCGTAGACGACACCGAGAGGAGTGCCATTTTAAAGGCCATGAAGAGCTTTGAATCCAAAACCTGCATTCGCTTCATTCCACGTGCAACTCAGAGAGCGTACTTAAGCATTGAACCAAGATACGGGTGAGTCGAAGACTAGAGAAAATGAAGAGTAAAAACACTTGAATCTATCCATCTATGTACCAGATGGTACCAGATATACCAGGTTTTGCACACTGGACACCATCCTAAGATCCAGTTTAGGCAACTGAATGTATCTAAGCTAGACTGTCCTCTGATGGACAACGTTCTCAACAAAAAGTTTCTGAGCTGCCCATCTGATGCGACTCACTGGCATGATGGAGTGCTGAGCACAGGCCTATAAGCCTCCGTTTGAAGTGACGTTACTGGATCAAAAGTCAGCTCAGTTATAAGTAGTCTGCTCTGAGTCCTGATCAGAGTTTTTTTTTTGTTTGTTTGTTTTTGGTGTTTTTTTCCCTTCATACCACAGCTGCACTGCATACTAAGGTGACAGTAACATTTCATTCAAATACAGTAACATTAGTGAAGCTGGTTAAATCAGTTTGACAGCAGAGCAGCTCTGCTTCTGAGGCTTTCTTTGGCTTTTTTTCCCCATAAAACTTTGTGTAGTATTTAGTTTAACTGTGCAGAGGAGTGTCAGTACAAAGAGACAGAGACAACATGACTACAAAGAGATACAAAACAACAATGAAGAGATGCAAAACCGCTACAAAAACACGCAATCTGACTACAAATAGACACAAAACAACTACAGAAACTAAATGACCACAAAGACACATTTAACAACTACAGAACTAAAGAAGCAAATGAAACATTAGTATAACAACACATCTGTGTCATTTGTAGTCATGTTGCTTCTCTTTCAGTCTGGGGATCCTGCTGCTATGAAGGAGTGGTGGAGGCTCACAGTCTCATAAACCATCCATTCGCACAGGTTAAGGCTGCAACACGATTCTTGCTTTTAGTTACGGAAAGAAGATTCACTTTTTAAACGCAGCCCTGTTCCCTTTGGTTGGTTGAATGCTACCCAAACATTTGTCAGTCCTCTCTGCGACCTCTCTACCTTGAAACAGCAAGCAATCAGAGTTGACAGCTCGCAACAGGAGCTTTAGGAGCAAGAACTAAACAAAAGAACAGTAAACTGCAAGTTTGGATTCACAACAGCTGTTTGATGCAACAGCAGTTCAGTCAGCTCCCAGCTATGCTAACGGTGAGGACAAAAAAACATCATTAGAAAGCTGAGACGCACAAGGTGGCTGACACTGTAAATGATTTTCATTTATTAATCAGTTTTCAAGTTGCATATTAATGATCTCTCTCTCTTTCGCTGTGTATTCTATTAGCTGTTTCTCTTTACTGGGACGTATCGGAGACAAGCAGGTGGTGTCACTGCAGCGCTTTGGCTGCATACGTCAGGGCGTCATCCAGCACGAACTGCTGCACTCAATGGGTTTCTACCACGAACACACCCGCAGCGATCGCGACCAGTATGTCAAAATCGACTGGGACAATGTCAACACATGTAAGACTCTCACAGCAGCCTTGATGCTATATTTCTTAGTCTGTGAGCTATTTATTGATCATTTCATTGTCACCAGATTTCATCTTCAACTTCAAAAAGAAGGAATCGGACAATCTCAACACTCCGTATGACTACGCTTCTGTACTGCACTATGGAAGGTAAGGCAGGACAAAAAACCAAATCAAAGAGCTCAATGCTGAATCTCTATTCTAGAAACTCATTTCTCAATGATTCTTTGTCTCATTACTGTAGAACTGCCTTTGCAAAGACTGGAAAGGTGACCATAACTCCCATCCCTGACCCCACGGTTCCCATCGGGCAGAGAGAAGACCTGTCCGACCTCGACGTTGTCAAAATCAACAAGCTCTATAAGTGCTAGAGTGACGTCAGCTCCAGGATTACAGCAGTGTGTTTTGATTGGGATACTTGACATTCATGTGACAGCATGATAATAAAATGGTGAATTCACTAATCTTTTGTCATTACTTGACAGAACAGTATCTGCAGCAGGTGGATGTTTACATGGTGGGGAGGGTGTAATGAAAGACACTTCTGAGTTGCATTCTGGGTCAAATTTGACCATTCGTGTTCTAATCTGTCTCCCGCAAGCACCATAACTAGTCTTAAGTCCCGAGGCTATGCTTGTTTCTACAGATACAGGATAGATGACATCAGCAGAGAGCCTGTATAATCCCATCATTACAAAACAGTCTTCATTTATTAGAAACTTTTTATATATGCCATAAAATCCTGTCGCGGATAAAACTTTAAAAAAAAAAAACTGTATTTATTTCCTATTTCCCCAAATTACTTTCAGTATGAAAACAAAAATGGGAAATGTTGGGTGAAGACAAAGAGATGAATTTAATCAGATACAAAAAAGACTGAAGGGCAAATATGTGGCAATATCTTTATAATTGAGTTCATTTCCATTTCTGCTCATAGTAATTAAGTTTGGGATTTGTACACTAGTGAAGAGTACAGTGTTTTATCAGAGTGAATCAATACTGCAGTACATTCAGCGAGCCTAACTTTGCCAGGCTTCCTCTCTGCAGAAAGGCGTCGATGTGGTACAACAGGAAATAAACCTTCTCCTTCTACTCCTGGACCCTGCAGAGACATCAGTTTCTCACTTGGCCGTATCCCACACCCTTGAATGTGCGTCGTTTTATTTTTTCAGCCTTTGAAATCCTACACAGTGCAATTCTTCTCTGTTCAGCCCAGTGAGAGAGAGAGAGAGAGAGAGAGAGAGAGAGAGAGAGAGAGCAGTGTTGGGTGAGAAAGGAGTGGCGGGGGAGTGTCAGGGTGAGATAAGGGAGAAGAATGCCTGGGAGAGAGAACAGATTCCTATTAAGCAAATTTCCCTCCTCCCATGATGTATGAATGCGCTTGCAATCATGACAGCGCTGCATGTATTTCTCCGGTGCTCTGGCTTAAATGCAGCTAAAGAGGCCATGGCACAAGCTGTGCTCGGAGAAAGCCAGTGAATCTGTATAGTTCAGATGGACACAGGCCCTTTAACGTTTCATAAAGTAGTTTCAGTTCATATCAATCGTTCTGCACATGAAATATTTAAAACCTACTTGTTTATTGAAATATTTAACGCTCTGGGCTTTGTTCATACTCCAAGAAGCTGCAAGAGACTCTCGGCCGGCTATAAATTAAAGCATTTCTGCAAATCCTGATGAAAATAAGATTACCAATGAGAGCCTGGGATCCCATGACTGAAGTACACAAGCAGGCCACCACTGGAACACGCTGTGGCTGAGAAATCAGTGAACGTTCAATGAAACTGGGGTCCAATGAGATTCATCTCTCTGAACTGGGAGGCTGACGTAAGCTGAAACACTTCGAATGGAATATTTCATCTTTCCTTTGATTGCTCATAAGTGTGCCTCTTTTGGTTTTGGTGTTACTGAAGCCTTTTAAAGCATAAACATGTGAAATGGAAGCCTGATCTACGGTGTGTGCCATCGCAGACTCTTTAGTATTACCGGCTGTTATTTGATAACAGCTTTAAAGCATTGTCTGTGAGGCTCTTACAGATGCTCTTTGACCGTACTTTAAAGGGCAGTGTGTATATGACCAGCAGGGTCTCCTGAAGGATGTCTGTTCTAATGAGAGCAGGCCGAGCGGAGCCAAATGCAGTCTGATCTGTGATGTCACTGGTAATATGCTGGCAGGCCATAACCGCTGGCTGGCTGAGCGGCTCTTACCGCTGCGTTATTAACACAGATCAGTGTACCTGCCTCTCTTCAAACACGATAAGCTTCAACACACAGCTCTCCTCAGTTCACTGCGAGAGCTGCCTAATACCCGCCAAAAGGAAATTAAAATGTTCTCTCTGAGTGGTGCTACCATCTAAGCCAGCCCAGCCATGGATAGTTTTTGGTGAGCACGGTGCAGCAGGCTTTTGACCTTCCTGGAAAACATCTCTTAAAATGACTAACTGAAACTGGGTGTGAGTGCTTTAAGGGACATTTTCTCAAGTCTGGTTTAAAATAATACTTACACTGTCAACACTCGTCTTCTCAATGCTGGCCATGAAGAGGTCAACAGGCCTCTTCCTGTATGAAAATGTATTCTGAAGTACATCTGATGTTAATAAGAGGTCCTACTTAGTCAAATTAACCATTAGCCTTTGCCGCAGCTTCATCAAAAAGTGCACTCTTTCTCAGAGTCATAACTCAGAGTCAAAGCTGAACACTCCTTGAGGATCTCCAAAGTTCATTGTGAATATATGTCCAGTTAGGAATCATAGAAAAGATGCTGCTGAAAGCTCCAGAAATGGCCAAAGTTTTCTTCAGTATCAAAATACTCAACAGTCAATATCAACTCAATTTCAAACTGCATTAAAAAAAACCTTTAAATAAAAACACTGGACTTCTGAGTACCTCAACCTATTCTGAAAACAACAATCTATGGCATGTGTGTCTAAGACATGGAGTCTTAGACACACATCTGGTAAAAGCCTGTAAACAGAGTTACAGTCTTTTGGTAGAAAATTCCTTCTTTTTGTTACGATCACCTTTGCAGCAGCTCAGCAAAGAAACACCGACTTAGGGAAACGTTGAAAGGGAACTTTTGAACTAAAAAAGACTAACTTTGCGAAAGACTTGCTTCATTTTTTTTTACATACCTCTGACTCCTGAAGACCCACTGAAGCAACCGAGCTGTGGAGTGTATTTTTGCACAGAACAAGGACTGTGGATTTTACCCCCACTCTGATCTCATCACAGCCAATACGGAAAGAAGGAATGAGAACGCCATCCAGTCAGTCTGTGAATGTACAACCCTGATTCTTACACAGCCAACTGGGATTGTACACATGGACATGTTGGCATTGTTTACGGCATCCTTGAGGACATAATGATCTGAAAAAATAACATATGGTCGCTCCCTCCTGAATATGATTAAATGGCCTAATAACAAACAGGACTAAAAAAACAACACAAGCGGTTGCTTGTGCAGATCATTTGATTTTGCAATCTGTGAGGGCTCCCACTTTCAAAGCCTGTCCTGGGTCACAAGCAAGTCAGCTGTTAAGTGCCCCTTTTGAGAGAGATGAAAGCAGCGCTCACAAAAACAAGCAAATTTAGTTAAGGACACAATCAAAAGAAATAACAGATTGGCATACAAATCCAGTGAGGCTTTGTTGTTGCCCTGCAGGACCCAGTGGAAACGATTAGCAGGCTGAGAGATCGAAGGCAGGCAAACTCTAACATGTGCTATTGTTGAAGCTTTCATGAAGTTTCACTTAGCTTCTCTTCTGCAGATCTGAGGAGCCCGAGGAGCCGTATACAAACTTCTAAGATGTCTGAACCTAGAATAGCACACTGACAAGTTACTGTCTGTTGTCACTGCATTCTCAAATCTCATAAATATTTCATGCATTGTGTTCCCTGATACTGAGATTGCGGCTGACATTACTTTCAATATTTCATTATTCATAGACGTTTGAGAAGACAGTGAGATGAGGCGATAAGAAGAGATTCGGACTAGAGTGGGAAAAAGAAAAAATATGGGCGAGTGAGCTCTATAAACCTATGTTTTCTTTATAGGCCATGTGCTGTTTCTGTACAACGGCAGCCTGTGTGCGTCAAACAGAAATGATGTTTTAAAAAGGCCTTTGTAAATGTGTAAATCAGACTGAGGCATTAGTCTACAATCCCTCTGAGCTGTGTTAGTAGAGCGGCACCACATCTCTGTTTGTCAGCGCTGAGGAATTGCAGCTGTCGAAAATGATGCGGTCCCATTAGTGACGGAATCCAAGCTGAGACGGAGCCAGACAGAAAGCCGCTGTGGGGACAAGATGATAACAAGGTACTCATTGGAGATGTGAGGGATGGTGTTTGTGCATCACTCTCTGCGTGCGTCTGATGAGAACAGGGCAAGAGGAGGAGACGGAGGGGTTAAGATAAAGAGAGAGAGAAGGCATGGAGAATGAGAAAGAGAGGGGGGAAAGGATGGGGGGGTGAGGCAAGACAAATCAAGAGAAAAACAATGAGACTGGGGAGCAAGAGGGAGTGACTGGGACAGTAATCAGGGGAAGGTAACACTGAAACAGACAAATCAAAGCTGCGAGTGAAGCAAGTGAGTTGGCAAAAGATGGTAACAGAGCGGGACACAGAGGCCCAACAGCCAGTTCCCTGAGAGGATGGCAGGTTTATTCACAGGGAGTTACTGATCTCTCATCCCGCCGACTGTTTCACTGCTGAGGTAAGCTGTGGACATCGTAGCCGGATAAAGACCGCACAAAGTAATGTTGCCCGATCCTTTCTATTTTCATATTGTCCAATCGGGATTACTCGAGATCTCGAGGGGAGGTGTGAGGGGAGTTATATCACAGCACGGCAGTGAAATGCCAGCATGGGCCACTTGGTCTTAATGTCAAAGAAAAACCATAACATTGTGTATTTGAGGATATTATGGGCTTTGCCCAGATGCCAAAGGTGAGCTTAAGGACATTACGCAGCCTACGTGCAAGCCATGTAAAAGATGTGTGTGGTGTGTCTGTGCTCAGTGTAACAACATCACAGCTTCAGGTTCTTCTTAACATCATTGTATTATTATCTTTGGTGTCACAATCCAAATCATGTCCATAACCACACTATTCTTAAGGATTGCAGAGTGAAGTTCTGGTGAGCAGGCATATGGAGAACGGAGATGTCAGATCCATGGAAAAGAGATGGCAAGCATTATCGGGGCTCAGAGGACGGACCTGCCCTCCACCACAAACATCTTTGAATGCACAGTAGGGCACAGATTATTTTCTATCATATTAGTTATGACAGGAAAAACCACTTGTTGATCAGCCTTTCAGCCATCGTTATACGATCCAACAGTCGACACAAGCCTAGTAGGAAGCTAAAAGCTAAACAGCTAGCCGTGTAGCTATTAACACTGGAATATTAATCAAATAGCAATGTGATGGTAGGATTTGTATATTATCTTCTCCATCTGCTGTGTTAACAGTTAATAGGACAAAACACCAGGAAAGACTGACACTCTGCCATGTTGGTTTTCAGATTTGCCATGTTGTTAAGATGTGAAATGATTCACCATAACCCTCCAAGTCTCAACTCGGTACAAATTAATGCAGTGTTTACTGTACTTAACAGCAGGGCCAGACCAACTTGCTATGGGGTACCAGGGCCATTTATATAAAACAGAGCTTCAAGATCGGGTAAACATGTCCGAGCCACCTTCGGGCCCTCACCATTCAGAGTTTCAATTTTGCCTCAAGACTAATTTTGAATTAATCAAATTACAACAGAGCAAATTTCACGATACTTACACTAAAAGGCCTTACAGCTGTTTACAGTGACAAAACATACAATAACATCACATTTCTACAGAAGCACTTGCATGCTTTTACTCAACTCTGCATGTGCATCAGCAGAGACGATGCTATCATGTGTTATGCACAGGTGCTGAGCAGTGCATGTCCTCTCAGTCCTGAATGCTAAATCCAAGTTGGTGCTTGTGCTGTGCGCACGAGTGTCTACTGTATGTGAGCGGTGTATCTGTGCATTTGAACGTGCATACTAAAGGTGGGATTGTATAATTACTGCTATAGAAATATAATTACAACCTTGAAATGTGGCAATTATATGTGGTAATTACACAGGTTGCATGAGTCTGACTTCTATGAGCAGCGGAGTGGATGACAGCTTCCGATCCCCATGAAGTCTTGCAAGGCCGTTCATTCCATGTTATATTAATAGCACCTCTCCTGCTTTCATAGGCAGGCTGCCTTGTCTTACTGCTTCAGCTAATTATCATGACATTAGGCTGTACTTCACTCTCTTTGTCCTTGGTGGACTTGCCAATAAACCCAGGTGGATTGTGATCGTCCGACAGCTGTTTCTGATTTTCAGTTGATTATGTATCCCCAGCATATTTTTTTTTTCCGCAAGTGTGCTTAATTAAGTTTTTGGTGATGGCTCCCAAATCACTTTTAAGCCAATAAATTGGATCGTCATTTGCAGTCAAACTGTGGTTTAATCATAGCACAGATTTGTTATGAGCGTGGATGAAAAAATCTAATAAAATGGACAAACAGACAACGATGAGATGACAAAATGATGAAGCGATTTCCGACAGCATTCGTGAGTGATCCCCAAAGGTAGGACGTTTACTTGTTGTGAGTGTTGCACAACCACAAATGTGCTTTTACAATTCCAGTGCTCCCAGATATAGCCAATATGGGGAAATTAGCTTCTTTTTAAAATCTAAATGTTTCTTTTTTTCTTTGTTTACTACATAATGTTCCTAGGAGGACATATTATCCCTGCAGAGATGTGTTGCACATTTAAGATATTTTTAACTTAGTATACTAGTGTATCACCCAATTAAAGCCATAATTAATGCAGCAGTGTTGTGCTTCCAGGAAAATGTGAAACTTCACGCATATGACAAACAAACCGCCGGGATCAAGCTCCTCGAAAAAAGAGGCTGAACCACCAAAAAGCAAAGGTCAAAAGTCTCTGATTGTGCTTTAGAAATGTCATTTCTATGAAGTTCACTTCGCTGGCATGTTTGTAGGCTCTACTCTGATTGTGTTTCTCCACAGATCCTCTTGCCCCCAATGTACTTCCACCATCCTGCCCCACATGATTGGGAAATGTAATTTCTTCTCGTTGAATGAATGGGTTGGAGGGCACATGATCGTCCGCTCGGGCGATGCATGTCTCTGTCTTGGAGCGAAACACAATGTCCACAAGGACATGCTAAATTAGCAGAAAAGGTCAAACAGTGCACTGCAGAGACGGAGGCTGTTTGTCAGTTTCTCTGTGGGTGTCCAGAGAGCGTTTCTGGGTACTGTAGGCAATTGAAACAATCACATTTTCATGGACAGGAGAAATAAGATTTTCTTTTCTTTCATGAACAGTGCTGCCTGTTTTAGCTCATATTGCACACATGGCTCTACCATTCAGGCAGATCTGAATTATGATCTCCTTCCACTTGAAAATATAAGTTCTCATTCAGAACAAAGCAGAAGCTTCTCATGTCTGGCCTCTTCCTCTGGCCTCATCATGCTTTTATATCAACTGGTGAAACCATACTTTTGAAAAGGAAAAAAATCCATTTAAGCTGCGTATGAAACTCCAAAGTGGTTGGTAGTAATGTGCTTGTGAGTTGTTAGCAAACCACCGATAAATCCAAAATAAGAAAGGTCTCTGCGCCAGCAAAGGAAATGACAGCAGTGGGCAGTGTTGTGGGTACGCCCTAATGCTATCAGTTCACTGCGTCTGACACAAACTGGAACAAAGGACCAGATAGTTCTTCCAGCAACCCTTGTCAGCAGAAAGGGCAGTGGCAGTAAATGGAAGCAGGCAGGCATGTTAGCCTGTAGTCTACACACAACATGGGGGAACAGTTGATGATCTGTCAAGGCTGCGGCTCCTCCTGCAGCAACGTGTGCTGAAAAATGGCGACGATGGTGCTGGTGCATTACAAGAGTGCATGGGCTCATTAGCCTTTTCTTCAGTTTACCCGTTCTGATTATGAATCCTTTCATTTCTTCAAGTGTGTGTGTGTTTTTACTGCCAGTGAGAGTTTGCATATGTGTGCACACAACACCACACAAGGAGCCTCCACACTGCTTTCACAGTAAGGATGTTTGCTGAAACCAGGTGGATGCTCCTTCTGTTGTTTGCCTCATTCTGTTCAAGTACCTTCCACTGGTAGTCGTGCCTCATGTCGGATTGCTAAAATGGGTTCATGGTTCACATATTATCATTTGATATTTAAGTTCCCAGTTTGCTTGAGTAAAAGTGTCTTATATCTGAGTAGTGGTCTCTGGTAGTTGTTCTGAGGAGGCAGTCATTCCACACCAGTTAGTACAAGAAACTAATCGAAATCAAAGTATTTTCTCCCTCTCATAACTAACTTGACATGTTGTAAGCCAGTCTGATACCTCGATGCGATGAGGAGATCATTAGACCATGAAATTGAGCAATGTTACCTTGCCTTGTAGAAAGATTTGGAGGGAGACAACGGAGGAAAATAAAGAGATATAGAGAGGGAAAAAAAGAGAGCAAAAAAAGTGTTGCTGCTGTCAAGTCGTCCAAATGAAACAACAAAAACAGGGACAAGCGTCTTTATTCCTACAGCCGCTGGAGGGCTTTGTCACCTGACCATTAACATGTATTGTTTTGGAGCCTTTGCTGAAACAACTGATTGTATTGTTTTTCTTCGAGGGACAGTCTTGTGTTTCTGTGCCATGCTGATAAACTGTCAAGACCTTGGCCGTGGCTAATGTCAATAAGACTTTTAGTTTCCTCACTCCTCCCACATCACTCCTAATGCCACTGTTGTTGTGTTCTTTAGCTGTGATCGTTCACATCTTTTCTCAGCAAGAGTTTACTTAACCAGCTGCTTAAGACATTACTTCACGCTCATCAGTAAAATAAGTGTTGGGTTCAACCCATTTGGAGCTAACTATTAAAACCCACACACTGCCTGAGGAGGCCGTTTGTCATTTTGGGAAATATGTTTACTTGCTTTCTTGCCGAGAGTTAGATGAGAGGACTGATAGCACTCATGTCTGCATGCCAAGTGTCGAGACAGAGCTGGGTGTCAATTAGCTTAAATCCTAATTGACATCCAGAATTAGCATAAAGGCTGGAAGCAGGGGGACACAGCTAGACTGTTTCTTGGTCAGGAGCAGCGACTTTTTGGAGTGCTGACTCCGGAAAGTCTCTGCTATTCAAGATAGCTAGCCAAATAACCTCCTGCGTCATTCTTACATTTCATCATTTTTGTGCACATTAAACAAACGTGAGATACAGTGACATTAATTAGTGAGCTTTAGAGGAGCTGGTTGGCAGATTTTATTAACTTTGGACAGACCCAGGCGAGCCGTTTCTTGGTTATATCTTCATATTTGGCATAAAGACATAAGAGTGGTATGAATCGTCTCATCTGTCTCGTCTCACGGCAAGAAAGCCAACAAGTGCATTCTCTAAAATGTTGAACTATTTCTTTGGTACTTGCCTGATCAAACGTGTAAAGAACAATCCTCTGAAATGTCCAAGCTCGATCAATCTGAATTACACTGGTTATACAGCACCCAATTCCAAATTACTGTATGCTGTTGGCAAACCCAGAAGACAAACATTCAGTGGGAACGGACACTGAGTGAAAATGTATTTCAGTTTGGTAGTTTCTCAAATCTCATATTCAATCTCTGCAAGACAGCAAAATGAATGAAAACAAGTGACTGCCAAAAGGGCAAGAAGCCAATCTAACAACTGTCAGTAGCGTGTTATTATGCTAGCAGTGGTAGCTGTAATGTTATGTGTGATTAGATGTGATAAATGCAGAATGTGCAGAAAACCATTAGCATGGCTCTTCAATCGCACTCATCGTCAGCCTCCGAAGAGAGAGCTTTGTATCCTCCACTCCACTGGGCTAAAAGCTACATGCACAAGCATAGCAACAGTATCCAGGGCTTGAATGAGGCCTGTGTCACAAACACTGACAGCCCTTTCAATCTGAACATGACGGAAAATGTTTCGCTGTACACCACCATGCCGGGCCTGAGCAGCATAATAAACTCCCCACCAGACATACAGTATAGTGCACTTCTCTGTCTAACATACTGCAGAGTAAAAGCTGCAACTTTTTGGAAGTGGTTGTGTGAGGGGTGTAGTAAGGTAATAAAAGACAGTGTTGCTCCATGGAGTGTAAAATGGGAGGGTTTGGCAGTGTGCAGAAAGGGAGGACAGCAGGGGAGAGGAGAAGGAGTGCAGGTCGCTGGGGTAATTTAGCTCTGATCGCAGTGCATTGTCGTGACGCCCGGGGAGGGAAGCCCATGCATCACACTGTAGCTGTGTCCGGGGTGCACTCTTATGATTGATCACCTCACACCCCGCTTTAATTTAAAGTCAATGGCATCTATAGATACCTGTCAGAGCGGAGCAACCTGTAATGTCTCCTCACAGGCCAGGACCCTCAGTTCTCTGACTGAGGAGCCGCCGAAGACCGAGCAGAGTTTTAGCAGCCCGGGAACAAAAGGAAGAGAAAGGGAGCAAACCCGGTAATCGCTCATCCAGCTGTTGTATTTCTGGCAGCTGTGACAGAAAGCATAAGGTGTTAACTGGTGATTTGAGCCAAGAAGGATTGCAGCAGGTGAGACCCAATGCAAATATAACTGACGGTAAATCTGATTTTTTTTACCCAAGATCCAATTTCTGATTGCATTAGGTAATTCAGACTTTGGATTTAACCTTTAAAGGATGGGAACCAAACCGGCCAGAGTTAGCAAACTGAAACATCTCTCACAATATGCTTCCTCTGCTCTTGAGAGTACTTTTTCGCTCTAAGCCAGCTCTGGCTTAAATTGCTTTTTGTGTACTTTATTTTTTGCCTTAATCTTAATATCAGTGGGAGAGGCAGAAAGACATATAGCGGTATTACAGATGACAAATGAGATAAGTGTAAAATAGTTCCCTCTATGTACCTGGCAAGTCCGCAGCTTTCTGTATAACAAATGACAGCAGGCCTCGCAGGGACATAAGATCACACCCATTAAATGATTCATATCCTTCAGCAATTACATTTTATTTTTGGCAGCGAACTTATGGGCCATCTAAATCATTGAAATAAGAACAAGGAGGTGATGCTGTCTGCCAAATTACATCCCTAGATTTATGATCAGAAAATCGAACGTGCTTTTCTCCTGTATCCCAATCATTCATAATGCAAGTGAAAACAGCATCACAATAAGAATTGTTTTAAAATCAATTAAGTCTTCGTGATCGAGATGTTGCAGGAGAAATTTTCTCCCACTAATGTCAGCACTATACCGGACTATCCCCGCACTCTTATAAACAGGTTCTGTCTTGTGGCCTCCAACTATCACTATCATTAAAGCAGACCCTCCGGGGCCCTGCTGGCAAAAACATATTCTGATTCGCTGTCCCTGTCCTCCACTCTTGCATTCATAATGCAGGACCTTGCCCTGGAGGGCATGACAGGCACCTACAGGGCTTCAGGAAGCAAGTAGCCTGGAGCAGGAAAGATATGAATACTTGACGCATCTTCAGGTTTAAGGTCATGTGCTATGGGCATACATATCCACAAACACATACACTTGGGACACTATATAGACCTGATGTGTGAAATCTGCAGATTTTACTGTGAATGCATGCCTGCATATGGACACATGTTTTTAAGGAGCCCACATGGTCCCAGCTGCAGTGCATACCTGTGTCTGGCTCTGTGTTAGGACAGTTCATGGATGAAGCACAAGCTGCACCTGTATGATAAGGTTTTATAGGTTTTCTCTACACTTGGTCTCCTAATTTTTATGGAGCACTTACATTAAAGTTACCACTTTGACATGTGGAGTTTGGCTTGTTTGCAGTCTTATTAGGAGTTACAAAACATCTGTTTGGCTTGAAACACTCAGCAGACACACTGGTCAGAGCGTTGTAGCTTGCCACAGCGTTTGAGGTGGGAGGAGATGGTTATTTAGAAGATATATGCTCATCACTCATGAGCAATATCAGTGTATACTAAACTGCAATATCAATATTTCCTATGTGCAATAATGTGAACTCCACAATTGCCATGTATTACTTATTATATTGTTTACTGACTTGCACTAACCTCTTTGCTGCTGTCAGATCAACTAAAGAGCCATTCCTTCTTCACAGACTATTGCATTTGGATTCTTCGGTGTGTGTGTGTGTGTGTGTGTGTGTGTGTGTGTGTGTGTGTGTGTCCTGAAGAGGCAAAAATATCCAACAATTCAAAAGAAAGAAGGAAAGATCACAAGAAAATCTGACAGTTGTCCCCTTCGTTCCTATCCAAACAACCCCTCTAAACTGTGATGATTTCCAGATGAAGTTGATGAAAAAAAGTAATTTGTTCTATTCTATCATTGTCTAATACACCCATGATATACTCTATTTATCTGGAGAAAAAATTGTGTTCTCCCAGCAAGAAACAAAATCTCTTCTGTTTGAAGCATACAGACGGCCATCACATGTTCAGCTTGAGCAAACTAAGACAGACTACACCCACTGCAGGGGAGGAGCATATGTCCGTTTTGTTCATTTCACGCACAGTAAACTGTGTCTGATTGTGCCATGTCACCCTGTTGCTCTAAATCTGTGTCTGCACATGCATACCTGTGCATGTGTGCGGGTGGTATGGGCAGGCGAGCGTGTCTCTGCTGTAGAGAATCAGAGTTTTGGATTCACTCCATTTCACACTGTAATTGAGATAAGTGCCTTTGCCCTCATAATCCATTCAGAAAACACGGAGGGGAGTAAATCAATGTCCAGTCATAAAGCCTACAGGGTCAAAGGAGAGGTCTGGTGCTGCACAGTGTTAGTCAAAGTGTGTAGTTTCATGGCAAGCTCGAGCACCTCGCAGCCACCAGACACATCGGACGAAGTTTCCCCCTTCAATTAAAGTTTATTGTTTTTGGACGGGTGGAGCGTATGAGGAAGTGACACTGCATAATTACAACATGGCTTTCTTTAAAGCAAATCTGCATGATTTGAATGATCAGACGTCCGCTGAAGTGCCTTAGTATAACCCAACCATATTTGAATCATGTGAATGACTGTATAATCTGCCACCCTTGGTCAAGCCCTGTTTTTGCAATTGGCCTACTGAGAGAAAAGGCCTAAGAATTAAGTCATTTGTCAATAAATAAACACATAATTCTTGATTAGCTCTAACCATCTTGCTGTTAAAATGACTCATTTGGGATTGGCACCCAGGATCTCTGGCATGCAGTAGAGGATATGAGATGAAAAGCAGCCATGGAAATTTGACCGGAACATCACATTTGCACCCAAGATACTACACCCAGTGATGATAATCACTTTGCACAAGTGACAAGGGCTGGCCACCAGTTCACAGGCAAACAGGATCCACCAGAAAAACTGCTATTCCCAGAGGAATTGTGCATGTGGCCCACATTGCCACATGCACAATAAAGTTTTCTAACTGATCAGCCAACTAAATAACTAACACAATGACTCATAATCACTCCTGTATGCAGTAAAACCATTGTGAGACTGAAGTGAAACTAAACCAATTAATGAGACTTTCAAACTGCGGTTAATGCGTCATTTGTGCATTTTTCATGTGCATTAAAGCAAACCAACTCCAACACTAAACCAAAGAAATGACAACTTCGCCTCACAATGAGAGGCTTCTAATTACACTGTCAGCAAATTGCACATCATTTCTTACACTGCAGTGGGCTGCGACACACAGTACCACGCTGTGACATGCAGAGACATAAAAGCCAACCATGTAAAGATATCTCAAGCCTTGCCACGATGAACCATTCAAAGCTGCCATCTTGACAGGAGCTCTTCCAGTGGGAAAATTTTACAGTCAGCTTAGTTTGCAGATCATAAAAGCTTTTATTGCCTCATGCGTTGCAGTTCATTGCCATGCACAGAGCTAAATGTGTTCCTATTTGCATGTGCATTATACACGTCAAGATTGAAAGTGCCCAAGCCAAACCATCCCTGCTATGTGCTTAACGGCCCACTCCATGCCACAGGCATGACAGAGCTTCTCTAATAGTCAGTGCTTAGTCAAAGTAGGCATCCCTGAAATGTGAAAATCAATCATGGATGACAGCTCATTTGGGCTATCTACCAGGGGAAGGCAGAGTAAGGGAATAAAAGGGTAGAAATTCCAATTACACAGTTGATGACCATTTGCTCCATGGATATGTTTAACCTCTGGCTGATGTTGTTGACGCCTCCATCCACTTGTATAAAGAGCATGCTGTAGGAGTAACTTATTCAACAGAGATGTAAGATCAGAAGAAGAATACTGTAAAGTGAGCGCTGATTTGTAAAGAAGATCCAGGTGCTTCTGTGGAGCAGTCAGGAGGGTAAGAGACAAGATCACAGGCTGACACTGTCTCACTGTCACACTGTGACAGGCAAATTATCCCATATAGCTGGTTGAACTTGGCTGCCTTTCGCTGATTAGAATAATTAGAGAACAGCATGCCATACTGTCAGATACCTGTCCAAAGCAATATGCTGTATAGAGTCCATTTTTAGTACACAGTGTTTGAGACAAAAGTTCAACTTTAAATGCCAGCAACAAATCAAAAGATGAGATCACCATGCCCCAGACTGACAGCAGTTTACATGACCCATTTAACCTTCTTGCAAGCCATGCAAACCCCACAATCTGTTCATTGGCCCTGCTGTCACCCATGGACGGAGCTCCACGGCGGTCTGCCATGGAGTCAAACTGCTCAAAACTAATATAATTTTCGTCTGGGCAATCTAATAAAACACAAGGGCCATTTTCTCTCTTTTCTGTCCCTCCTGCCCTCTTTCCATATATCCTGGCGGGACTGCTATGATTCATGAGAGATGCGGTGGCGGCTCTCAGTATGCGATGAGCGAAAGGCACCTTGGGGAATTTTATGATCCATGACGAAGCGTCCAGGATCATTTTGGATGTATGCATGTGTCACTGCATATTAATAATGGCCTCTGTCTCATGAAAGCACCAGCACACCTTCAAAGGAGATAATTTAATCTTCTCCCCGCTGAGCCTCCTCTCCTCTCCACGCTTGCTAATACTTTGCCTCCGAATCCCAGTCAAAGGAGCCATCGCTTACATTGTGCACCTTGGCTTTAGGATAATAAAAAGAAGAGACAGGAACTGGTAGAGGAAGTCAAGACAACCAGGAGGAGGCAATAAGCCCCAGATTCAGAACACTGCTGGGGAAGATAAACACAGAGCTGGTGGAGAATCCTTTCTTCTCTGTACATATGTAAATTGAGTGGTCATATAATGTTACAGAGGAGCTAGTTGTTGAGGAAATTGACTTGTCACCTTTCTGGGTTATCTACACTGCTGAGAATCATGTGCAGCCACAAAAAAATTCCCTCATTAAAAATTACCATCCTGCAGTGCTCTTTTTTTTTCCTCATCTGTCCCCATTTTTGCACTGTAAGCCTGCAAACAAGCAAAAGAACAAGGCAGGGCGCTCTTAAGTGAGCTCCATGCGCCCTTTATCTTGCAGAAAGATTTCATTCTCTTTAAAGAGCTGGCGCCCCGCGGTGAAGCCAACAAATGAGGAGAGCATTGTTGGATCCTGGACTTGTTTACGGGACGGCATGGCGAGCATCGTCAAAGCCAGAGCTGATACTCATTATTCAGTGGCTGCACGGCATGCCGAAAGCTAGCGAGCTCGGTAAGACTCAACCACAAAGCCTCACTTTTGATATCTAACACTAGGTGATCCAATAATTGCCTGTAAAATCGAAGTTGATATGTAACAACCTCAAATGTCCTCCTGTTTTATTGTCGTGCATATTGTGGTGAGAACCAGTTAACCTCCGTCAAGTGAAACCCATCGTAAAAGACCTTCCATTATGCAAATAGATGCACTAACATATTCCCTGTATACCAATAAGGCATTCACAGCACACGGCAGCCATGCATTAGCATGCATGATGACATACGGCTGTCAACAATAGGGTAATGTCAGCTGATGATGTAAGTGCATTAAGAAAACTTGTAAACCTATGAAAGGAACCACTAATAGTCCATCTAGAAAGTATCTATGCAGAGAAAAAAGCAAAGTCAACGTCAAATATCAAATACGACATGGCACAGAATTGCAAATGAATGCAAATCTGGGCTAAATCCTTTCAAATGCTGCAAAAAACACTTAGCATATTAACACAAGAGCTTGATCTCTTGATCTTGACGGGTGTTGACTTAAATAAGTTTTAAAAGCTTTGCACTACTGAAACCATTGCCTTTGTGTGCTCCTGAATGCCAGTGATTACTAACATCTACCCACTTTTTCAAATTGAGGATATGGTCCATTAATTCTTCTTTATCTTTCTGCAGCATTTGTAGTTCAGCTTTTATCGAGAGCGGCAACATATCTGGGCTGGGGGTACCACATATCTGAGGAGAGCAGCACTTAAAACAAATGTGAGGAACAAAACAGACAGTATTATATGTTAAGGGTTTCTGGCAAAGGCGTCTGCTTTGCATTGTGACAGCTCAGATTACAAGGCTAAAAACAAGCTGAGAAAATATGAAGAAAGCCAATATTAGGCAAAGACTTACAATCAGCCTCCCACAAAACAGTTCCATTATCATGAACAGAGGCAGAAATCTACATATATTCAATGAGGCCTGGAAAAAACAATATGCTGTAGTAAATCTGATTTATCCTAACCCTCTGTAAAAGGGAAATGCCTAATGGAGGTGTGTGGTGGATTCAGCATTTCATGGCCTTCATCAGCCAGAGGTGTCACTGCAGTGCAGGAAAGGATCAGGAAATGCAGAGTGTTACAGGAGTTCAGTGACGGATCATTTCTGACACACCACTTTTATTCCTTTGTTTGTTCCTTCAGGGTAAACTGCTGCGAGTCAGTTTTAGACACAGTCAGAGCGACAGTCAAGACCAGTGTGTGTTAGGGAGCCAGAGTCACACCATGAGGGCTGGGGACGCATGAGGAACGAGCCTCTCTGGTGTCCTGCACTTCATGTGAGAGAATACGTTAATCGTCGACTGTGAGCCAATATAATCCTATTGACTAATACCTATCCACGCTTCAGGTGCTTCAGACTGCCTCAGCAAGACCAATTAAAAGATCTTACTGAAGAGCGCATACAACCCTGATTTAACAATCCCTGCGCTGGTTATCGGCACATTCTTGAGTGGATTGTGAGATTTAAATTAGCATTTTTAAGGGGCATACATACATGACATTTTCCTCCTCATGATACAACCCTGATTCAATAAAAGCTGGGTCGCTGTGTAAAACATAAATAAACCAGTCACTGGATCAGACAAAACAGATATTTCCATCAAAATATTTTATCCATCTTCATGGATTAAATGCAGTTTCCAGTCCTGTTGTAATTGCAAAGCTCCCTGTGTCAAGCTGAAAGTCTCTCAGAAAGCTCAGACGTCTAGATGTCAGCAGAGCTGTGTGTGACCATGCATTTTATGTCAGAAGTTAATGAGTGTTAGCATGTCATCTGACAGGCCAGGGAGCGATTCCCACAGCTGTTCCCCTTTTGGCTTTTCAATGACGTTATCATCATGGCTGACTCCCACTTCCGTTGTAGCACATAACCTCGTAACATGTACAACAAGCTGCTTAATGGCAAAATAAATGAGTCAGAGGCCTTCTCCCTCTTGCCTTCCCTGCATGTGTGTGTGTGTGTGTGTGTGTGAGAGAGAGAGAGAGAGACAGAGAGAGAGAGAGAGAGAGAGAGAGAGAGAGAGAGAGAGAGAGAGAAGAGCAGGGGAGTAAAACATAAACAGGAATAGAAAGCACACCCATGCAAGTGTGATCCTTTCTATGTATGTGTGAATGAACTGCACGGTCCAGAGAGTGTTCTTTTATTCACTCACATCCCTCTCAGTGAACTGCGTCTGCGGCAATGACAAAATCCCCCACTGTCTTTAAGGTTCCTCTCTGTCGCCACACTCTCACCTCCCCTCAAGAGCGTGGAGGAGGTGAGAGGGAGAAAGCCTAAGCTGTCGTCACAGTTTAGATCAGTGTCCTGCCTCCACCCCCGCTGCCTCCCTTTGCCCTCCACCCAAACCTCCAGCAGTGCATTATGCAACTTCAAAAACAAGGTCACCGAAATATCCAGAGAGGAATCAGAGAAGATAAACAGGACAGGAAGGAATGGGAAGGAAAACCCTCTTCCTCCCCCCTCTCTATCTGCTTGTGTCCACTGCAGTGTGTGATTCAGCGGGAGGTCAGACCGCTGGAATGAGAGCGCCTGCAGCATCTAACACATACAAACGCCTGCAGACGCACATTTAGACACATGCACAAACATAACATTGACACATTCACATGCTGGACACTGGCAGCCCCAGAGATCATGATAGTTTCAGCGAGACATGGTCCATCACGTCCTTGTGTGTGTGTGCGTGTGTGTGTGTATTTAAGCTGCATGCTGTGAGGTGTACCACTGTGAAGACTAATACTCACCCGCGGTTAAGATCAAATTTCCTAAACAAGGCATCCTCTTAAACAAGAAACCTTATTCTGACCCCCTCTTTGTCATGCATTATTAATGAAAAAAAAAAAAAAAAAACGAGGCCTGGTGAGTGAGAGAGACGTCATACTTTTGCATTGCACTGGGGATTATCATCTACTGCAATGGAGAAGAAAGACGCATATGACCAACAGCCAGCAATCCTAAAAAATATTATTGTGAAGTCCATACTGCTTTGTAAGGGAACAAATGATAATTGGAGCAGAAGGTGAATATTGCAATGCCCCATTAGTCAAGGAAATGTAAAAGTATAGAGCCTTCAACTAGGCTAGCAGTTCTGTGATGCTCCACTTAGTCATGGCAGGGCTTTGAGCTAAATGCTAACATTAGAAGGCTAACATGCTCAAAAAGATGCTGATACTAAGCAGGTGTTGTTTTTTTACATTTGCTGTAGCTGCTCATCGTATTCCCAAACAGCCAAGGCATCATTAATCAAATCCAGACTGTGCAGAACTCACCACTAGGCCAGGATTTAGGTACATCTCCACCCATCGGGGATAATTTAACACACTTTTGAGCACCTGCCCCAGAGTTGTTACTAGGTCCATGAGAGAACACTCAGTTTCCCCATTCCCCCCAAAATAATTGTCACTTGGAAAATGAACTGTTTTTAACTGGCATAACTGTGGTGAGCAGTGTGTGTGCATCCCCAGCTGTATGTCTCCCTATGACTGCCATGCATGTGTACGGTCATGTCATTCCATGTTAATGGGCTTTCCTCTGATGCTACAGCGGAGTAGAGAGACGGAGGCTGTGATGGAGAGAACAGGGAACCATTTGATGTTTGCCAGTTGAAAGAATAAGCCTTACTTTGGGTTGCGCTTTCCACAGAGGCATGCTGGGATTGAAAGAGCGCTTGCCCAGGGCTAAAGGGGATTTTTGGTGGGCGTCACACATCCAATTACCTCGGTAGCATCACAGAAATCCACAGGGAATGCACACACAAACAGACAGATGCACACATTCACGCGTGCACGCGGGCACCCACGCACACATCAACATGTAAGACACCCACTAAGGAGGCTCTCACTGCAGAGGGGGTGCAGCCAAATTTCACTATTCTGCTTCTGCTGGATCTGTTGCTACGGAATTCATGAATATTATCAGCATGTGTTGATGTTAGGATATAAATATGGATAGCAATATGGAAACACCACCCAGGTTCCACCTCTTTGGAGAGCATTATTAATGCATTCAGAGAAGCCATTACTGGATTTGCATGGGCTCTTCTGATGAGCCAAGAGGACCCGTGGATCCACTAATATGTTGAGGTTTATTGGTGCATTTCAAAGCTGTTTTGAAGTTCTCTGTTCTGTGTCAAAAGCTGGGATTTCTAGCTGTTTAATATCCCTGCCAACAAACTTTAATATCGCCATGGCCCCACATCAGCACACCAAACACGTAGACGCACCAAACCAAGCTCATTTAAAACACAACATCCTGGAATTAATGCATTCAGACTGTCCTTTTTTTTAACGTCTACCTGCACAGGTTGATAACTTTAATATTTCCTCTTTCCTTAAAACTGAGGCCCAAAGGCCAATGGGAAATCACACTCCACCAGACATTACTATGATATTGATTTTGTGATACATTTTTAATTATGCAAGAATTGTCATTTCTTCTAATAACGTGATGAAACGGCCTGGAGCGCCACTTCTCCATTATTAAAGCTGATAAATCTCTGATATCTGTGTCGTGTTAAATCACCTGGAATATGGTCACAAATTAAGTTTTAGCAGTCGTTTTCAAAACAATTTGGGATGCTGCGCGAAATTTTCTTCTTTCATATTTGCGTCTAAACCCAGAACACAGCAGTAAATTATACAAGCAGCATGCATGCACTGAGTAAATACTGGTGTTCATCTTTAGATCCCAAGGACTGACACAGCGGTCCCCAAACAATCAACTATAGATTGACTATTGACCTGCAATTACACATAATCAACCTTACCCTTAACTGAACTTGGAGGATAAAGTCAATGCTGAGTCTGGTACTTAGCTCAAGAAAAAGTTGCTTCTCGGGAAAGCTTTTCTGCTCAGCACAGACACCTTTGATTAAAACTCAAGAATAGCTGGACATAAATTCTGCTCCAAGATATATTTTAGCAACCTTCTCAAGGTAATCACATCAATGAAAGGTCATCGGAGAGGTCAAGCCAGCACATTCCTTATTATTAAGAGGCCTTAAGTGCTCAGAGATGATGCCACTCTTTGAGGCATTTGGTACACACCCAGAACTGAAGGAGTAATAATATTGTGTGCAAGGGAAAAGGTAATGTAAGGGCACGGGGAAATAAAATGGAGGGAAATGTGGGGGAAGCAGAAATAATGAAAAAGGGCAGGAGGTCAGTTCAAGCTGTGAATGTGGCATTTGAGGAGGTCTCCTTCAGGCTTCAATCATCTTCAGATGAAACGCATCTCACTGACACAAAAGAGCAGTAAAAAAGGATTCGAAGCGTGTCTCTCTGAACGCTCATGCGCATGCACGTGACTTCCTCGTTCTTTGGGGCACATTGCAGGAGACTCTTAACCGAGTTTCGATGTTACAGGTATCATGATCGCACCACTCTCACTCGGGCATACACAGTCTTAACACATGCACTAACTCGTTGTATCACTAGCAGTCATCATCATACAACAAGATTTGATCAACTGAAAATTCACTCGAGAAAAGCATCAGATTTCCCACCAGAACGCACCCTGCATATAATCCAATTTCACCTTGCAACAGCAAGTTTGAATTAATCAGCAATTTGACTTGTGCTTTAATATGCAGTCTTAATTTGGTAACGCTCATGTTACTGTAAATATGTCATTGTCATGATTTGATTTGCCTATTACAATATAAACATTTCCATGCAAAAAAAAATAAAAGGGTCTGGCTCAAAGAAAAAGAAACCCGTGCTGTGAATAGCTGATGCGAGCCTTTGTTGGGACCAGGGGAGAGCAAACCAAATCAAGTGAGAATTTCATTGAAGGCGCAAACGCGTGGGCTGATTCTTCCGCCGTTTGTGGCGAAGGAGAAGCTCTCCAAAAGGAAGCATGCCTCACGCTGTGCAGACGCGTATAGGCCAGCTCATGAGCAGGATTGGATTGCTAAAACTGAAGGGCAAAGCATGAATTCATGAGACAATGCACCACACTGTGAGGAGACTCGGCAGCCCAGCAAGAGTTAACTGGCTTTTCTCAGATTCTGGACTCATTTGTCTGTATTGTTCTGAGCAGCTGATGCGTGGCTACCACCATAAAGTAACTCCTGTATAGCTACCGTGTACAAATATAACTCCAGGTAAAACAACTAGGAAGCGCAAAGCTTTTGCTGCAGCAGCCCGAGCGAAGACGAGGAGGGAGATGGCAGACAGTCAGAACTGGGCGAGAACTGCAACATCTGCATTAAATCTCGCTCTGAGATTTCTTTCACCACTTAGTGAAATCTCAGCGGAGAAGCGCTCTGCCTTATCCAGATAACTCTGCTTGCTTTGCCATAGGAAGCCATTAACTGACAGTACACGGCTTGAGGTTAGCCCCATGGGTTTAACAGCCTCTGGGATATACAGTGTCTGGAGGAGAGATGAAGAGAGCATGACGCTAAAGAGATTAGCTATTACATTGTGAATTTCTGTTAGAAGAATAAGGTTTTTCAAGATTATTGAGGGATACACAGAAAAGTCAAATAATCCAAAAAAAGGGCTCAACAGACAGTTAGATATCCCTTTAAAAAGGGTTGGAGGTTTAGTAAGTGTAAACGCACGCGTAATGACTGCGTCGCATGTCTGCAGGCACTTTGAGGCACGTTCAGCGTGTGTGATGAGCCTCACTCAGACAGACTGATGTGTGAGCGCGGTGATAAATCACATTGCTAAATTAATATCTCAGCAAAGTATTGCCCTAGATAGAGGGGAAAAAAAGCACACACGCACACAGAAAACGCATACACATGCTCCCACAAACACACCCACACAAACACACACAAACTGCATGTTCATCTGTCTTGAGATTCACAGTGCCTCTGCAGAGCCACGGCACAACTCCACAGTCTCCGTCTCCTTTTGCCAGTAGGGGAATGACTAGGTTTGAGAGAGGAGAGGGAAAATAATACGCCATGGATACTTGAGTTTTTTTTTTTTGTTGCATTTGCATGGATGGGCAGGGTCAGGGGGTATGGATGTGATGGTAGTCTTATGCAGGGGTGTCTCTGTGTGTGGCTCCCCTGCTGTCTGGCGCTGATTCCAAGCTAGAGACTACTGAAGGCGTCACTGTCAACACATTTCTCCGCCACTGTTCCTGCTTGTCAGAGAAGCTTAAGCATTACTTGCTACAAAGATAAGGAGGCCCCTTCCTGCAGTTGCCTCACAGCACTGAAATGGTGGTTATTTCTGAAGAGACATATTCAGCCTCTACCCCCGCCCGCCGAACCCCCTCCGATCACCCTAGCCCCCGCCTGCCCTCCGTCCCCCCAACAGCAATCTCATCTGCTCTCGTGCACAATTGTAAGGCTGCTGCGAGGAGCTTGCGTTTCTGCAATCACTTCACATTTGTTTCAGCGATTGATTTCCTGGCATGTGAGGGGAAGGAGAGAATGAACGAGTGGGTAGGCACCAAGGGAGGGAGGGAGGGGAGGAGCGAGCAGAGGGAGGCAACAGGGAAGTCAGAGGATGTGCAATGCCAGGCTCACATACTGTCACCATGACAACAGACATCACTTCACAGGAGCAGCACTTAGGATGCCTGTGTGGGCTGAAGTGACATAGTTGAAGGTTGGCATTAGCCTCTTGTGGGTGCCACAGCGTACCAATCCTCTCCTGGCTTGCTTTTTTTTGCTTTATTTCCTCCACAGTACTGCTAAAAGGTGCCCTGTTGCTCTTATCAGCTACCTATTGGGACTGCTGAGTGATTTGTACTTCATGTGTGTAAATGCGGGTGCTGCCAGTTTGGTTTAACAAAGACAATCCAACTGACTGAAGTGTGTAAGGGAAGACTGAAGGAGACATTCATATTCAATGAGGCCCTTTCATCAGTTGCGTCACTTTGAAGCTGGCTAGCATGTATAATTCTCTGTGATTTGAAGTGATGCCAATCATGGAAATGATAACTTGAGAAACGGAAACACACCGCAGACACTAAAAAGGCTCCATCTTAGCAGATAATCCTGCTGTTCATTAAGAAAATCTGTAACACTTTATGAGGATGCACAATTGATGTTTTGAAATGCAAAACCAATGCATGACTCATCAAGACCTAATGCATGTATTAATGGGTTATATAACACTCGCTTAATATTAATAAAAGATCAAGTTTATGACATGATTTGCAAATCAACAATTTGCAAAATGAATTTCAACACACAGCTAAGTCATACACTAATTGACATGGGATTATATTAGCTATGAACCAGGTAAAAGGACATGAGCTACACTCACTCTCAGCTTCTCTACAAGCATAAATGCACCTTGTTCTTCTCTTTATGCATGAATTATATACCTGGATAAAGGGTTTTGGTCTGCTCTTCGCAGCATGCAGCATGTCGTGTGCCTCGCTCTCTGCATCATGTTTATCCATTCACGCACAGTATATAGTATTTATGAGCTGGCCAAATTAAAACGCATGTACGAGGCATGATGGCATAATGAAAGCATGAATGTCTGTGACATCCAGTGAGTGGCGTTACAGCCTGACTTAACGTGGAGTTAATGGTTGTAAATTGAGTAGAAAATGTAAAACTATGAAACTGAAACAGAAAGAATAGCTGTGGCTCAGATGAGGGAAAAATGCTTAAGGTTTATATTCTATTGTTTTAGTCGCAATTACATTTTTTTTTTTTGCCAAAATCTTTACCTCAGTGACTTAGTCTTGGAGCGGCCACAAAGGTGGATATGTTTGAAGTCTCCCCAAATATTTATGGTACAAAACTTGCACTGATCAGACGTGGTAGTTTTGAATTTAAAGGTTCCATATTGCAGAAAACGACATTTCCATATCTTTTTTGATTATAAAGTATTAAAACTCTCAATTCGGACTTCCGTAAGGTTCTGATGTCACCGTCCTCAGCCACGCCCCCAGCACGGCTGTGGTTGCAAAAACACCAGCAGGCCTGTGAGAGCTGACCAATCAGAGCAGACTGGGCTTTTTGGGAGGGGGGCCTTAAAGACACAGGCACTACAACAGTGTTTTTCGAAGGGGAGAGAATAGAGATGCCACAAAAATGGACGGTATGAGAAAAATATTATCTTTTTTGGACATTAAAGCATGTAAACTTTTTCTAGCAGACGTCCAAAATAAAAGTATAAACCTTAAAATTAGCATGATATGGGGCCTTTAATGCCAAGCAGCAGCACTTGTTCATTTTGTTAGTTCCAAACTGCAACCAGAAACTACCTTGAAAAATCAGATTCAGCGTTCTTTCTATGATGTCATGTCAGAATCAGCGTAAACTCTCCGTGGATGTAAATCTCCATCTGTTGAATATGACGTACATGTTATTATGCTAATGTCGTGCCTGCTAATTATAATCCTGCGTGAACAGCTGATGTTACCAACTTTTTTTTTTTTTAAAGCATATGCTCTTCTTTTTTTATTTATTACAACAGCATTCAGTGTAGAGCAGACAGGAAATGACAGAGATGCAGAGATGTGGAGGATGACACATGCTACAAAGATCCCTGGCTGGACCTCAACCCCTTTACCAACATTCATCCTTTAAGCATAGCAACAGTCTTTATGATGGTCGAATTTAGCCAGTCCTATCATCTTCAGGAAAAGCATTAAGCAACTAGCTAGCTGCTGTTGTTGCTACAAAAGATGAGGACAACAACAACATATTACAGTGTCACGATGTAAATGATTTTTATGAACTTATGTTAATTTCTCTCATGGAAATGGCAACAGAGACTCCCCGATGGCAGTTATATCCCAAGGATCTAAGTCCGTCATGAGTCATGCTACAGCTGCGCCAGCACTATTGAGCAGTTTGGCTTCTTAAAACAAGATGCGTAGCTTTAATCTATTGCAGCTGGACAATGTGTCTGTCAACATGAGGAAATTAACACAATAAAAAGGAATGAAAACACTACAGATAAAAAGCCTTCTTGCTGTACAAGGTAATATTAGCAGGACCGAGGTTGACATTTAAGATTTAAATCTTGTTTTTAATGATCCGGATGATGAACGGCCACTTCATTAGAATGTCAGGAGACAAAGGGAAAAATATCAGTTATGGTTCAGTGCCGGCCTTCTCTGCAGGTTAGAGGCCACACCAGACTTCATTACAAGCACAGAATTACTTCTGATTCTAAATAAACCGGGGCAAGAGGCTGGTCTAATCATGCACCAGAACGGGACTTAATGAATGAATGACTACAAGATCATTAGCAGAAGCTTTCTGTCCTCAGCACTGTACAGAGCAGGACAAGTAGCTCAGGGTTTGGGGATGTGGGCTTAACAGTTGAAGCAGCCAGCCAGGTTACAATAAGCTTCTTTGGTCCGCGGTGGGGATTTGGCCTTGAATGATCCAGAGGTAAATTGTGTTCCTGAACTCATCCAAATCCTCACAGTAGAAGGAAGAAAGTATTACAGCTGTTCATGATGTGTGCACAGTATCCAAAGCTACATTATACTTTTTTGGGGGTTTTGAACACAGTCATGAAAAATATTACACTCTGTGAACATTCAGTCATTCCCAATGTAAAGTATATTCCATTCATCCCAGCTGTGCACGACTCTGTCTTGATGCATCTGAAAAAAAGCAACAGAATCGTTTATTTTCGGTGCAGAGGGACGGCGCGGTAGCTGACAATGCTGTTAAAATCCCAACTACAACCCCAAAGCTTACGGCTCCATCTTTCATTTTGCCTACTGCCAAAGTACACACACCATCTAGATCTCTGAAAATAGCTAAAGGGGGCAGAGAGAGGGCAAAACTGAGAGTGGCATCCTTCCAGTGGAGAGCGTCGCCCCGCAACACACCCACCCACACACACGTAGCCACGTAGTGTTTCCATCACTTTTGGGGACATTACACAGAACATTACATTTAAATGTGTCTCTCAAGTCCTCCAACATTATGGATGTGCCGTAATGAATTGGGAAGCACCCCTTTAATTTGAACTCCAAAACTCAACATGCTAAAAAACAGCTGCTTCACCTTGATCTCACTGTATTGGAGTATTAAAGTAACACTGTTAACACAGCAGGAGTGCTTCAGACTTTAAGTTCAAACATTGTCTCTATGGTGTATATTCAGTGCCAGTCTCTGAGGACTCGGCCCAAAGAGAACTGACATTCGGTATGATTAAGTTGGTGCTATCTGAAGCTCCACCCAAGGGTATGTCGTAATCCCCAGTGTGCACCTCACACTGTTCTACTGCGACGAATTACTTCTTGTGTGCTGTACCCAGATGCATATCCTCATTTGCCTCTGATTGAAGCGCGTATACTGTAGACGTCCATCCGATGTTGTGTTCCCCGGGGTAATGGGAGGGAGAGACAGGCAGAGGAGAGAGACAGGCAGGGAGATGGGGACTGAGAGTGGGAGGGAGGAGAAGAGATAGAGTTATCCGTGGTCTCATTACGGTGGGAAATGTGAGGGTCCCGATCCAAGGGAATGATGAAGGACTCTGTGGAGGAGGCCTCTGAGAACCAACAAAGACGGCTTTAGTTTCACTGGCAGAATGCATTTGCATAGCTTAGAAGCCAAAGCGTCTGAACCGGGGCTCATGAAAAGAAACCCCAGCAATTGGTTGGACTTCAATGCAAACGAGAGTGAGCGAGAGACAGAAAGAGAGGGAGAGGGGGAGAGAGAGAGAGAGAGAGAGAGAGGGGGAGGGAGGCAGAAGTGGGATGGGAGAGAAAGCGGTAGGAACTTTTTCTCTTCACAAAACGAGATCGGGAACATCTGCACATCCCATGGAAGTTGTCGCTGACTGACTTTGATGCAAAGAGAACATACTGAAGGCGGTTCATCTCCAGATAAAGTAACAAGCAAAAAACACTTCCACGCTATCACAAGAGTCATGTTCCACTGAAGCCATTTGATATTATTATTTAGTGTAGTTTGGTCATGAGCAATATTAGAGATAAATGCCATTTGAGAATATTTAGAAAGTTTAGAGGTGCTTCCATTTGTTGTGATGGAAGAGAAGCTACTGGCCTATCAGAGCTCTGGAGAGCAACACGGAGATGAGCAGAGGTTGAGATGATAGAGCAATCTCCTGGAGAAGGGTAGGTGTGTGTGTGTGTGTGTGTGGGGGGGGTGATGAGAAAAGAGAGACACACACAGAAGGGGAATAAGGAGGAAAAAAAAGAGGAAAAGATAAGGAGAGCTGGAGAGAGAAAGAGTGGAGCAGATGTTGTACTTTAGTGGTGTCTCTCTCTTTCCCCATGTGGCCTGGAGTCATGGAGGGATGACTAACCTTCATCAATCCTCTTTAATGACTCTGGCAGCACCACTTAACGCACTAGTACGTGATTTCTTCATTACTACATCATGATTCCGCCATTTATTCGGCTGCAATGACGTATACGTATGCTCAGGGATAAAAATACTCGGCAAAAGTCTCACATTCACAAAGCATCCCATTCATCTTCTATCGGGTCCATTCGAAAAAATCTGGAAAGAAAGTGATAACCGTTGCTTTGGGTAACAAACACTGCATATGATATGACCAGAGCAAAGAATTCAAGCCTGGCCCTCTATAAAACCTACTGTGAAACTCTCCCACTTCAAAGTTACTGCCACCATTATGTGTCCTCCTCTCACAGCCCTCATTTCATTCAGTCACACACCCACTGCTTTTCACCTGTGGTGCACACACCGCCCCCCCGCCCACCGTCATGTGTCAAAACCTTCAGTGAATACAATGGGAGGCAATGCAACACGCATGCTAATGTTTTGCCACTATTAATAATGAATGTTGACTTTTGAACCTTACATAGATTTTTTATTCAGACCACCTCCCTGCAGACGTACAGCACACTTTAAACATCTATCTATCCATCTATCTGAGCCTGTTTCTTGTTGCAGTACCAGAATGTAGCAGCAGGACAGCAGCACAGAATCAAATCCTTCCTAAAGCACACATACTGTACGAGAGGTGAAACACTGTAGTGATGGAAAATAAGGGGGGTGGGGGGGCTGTGCTCAAGGGAATTTTCAGCCTGTGCAACATACAGGCACAAACACAAGACAGTTAAATCCTCAAACAATTCCATCTGCTACATCTCCCTGTCTCTTCTGCTGCTGCTATAGGCCTACTAATCCACACATACCTCTATGGCAACACCACATAGAGCGTTATGGGATATGATTCCTTCTAATGAGCTTGCATCTTCATCTGCACGTACGCGCTGTAGCACGGGCAGCCTGCTCACAGTGAGAATCCGCAGCTTTGATCTGACATTCATGGGATCATTTTTGATGGTTAGCATCATGCCCGTCTCTCCTGAATATGTGTGTATCTCAGCGAGACCACTTGAGCGGATAAGGATATCGACAATGATTTCTTGAGACGTCAGTGTTTGATGAGAGGTTGTGCCCTCAGGCTTAATGCATAACTGGAGGGATTCACTCACTCCAAACAACAACGCCTACGTACGAATCTTCCATCGCCCGGACAGTGCTAAGAGGTTTGAAGATTAGGTAAAATTGGAAAGTGCATGCAGCGTACAGTAATTTTAGACACTTTACAGAGAAATATCTCTGCAGTTGGTGTTGGGAAAAAACATTTTGGTATGTGACATACATGAGAAGTCATGCTCCAGCTGCCTTGACTTGTGCTGTGATTTATTATCTTACTCACCCCCCCCCCACTCCCTTGAGAGCAAAAGAATAGATAAAATCCTGGCGCATCATTGGTCAGGTGCAGCACCATGACTGTTCTTGTCATGCTCACAGTAACCTCTCATTGCTACATCACCTCTCACACACACACGCGCACACCATGTCGACAAAAGATCTTTTTTTAGTGCTTGGCGATGGCCTCTGAAACACACCATCCCACATCTCTACTTAACCCCGCGTTCTCCTCGCACAACCTCTGCTTTGGTCAGAGCCACTGTCACTGCCGACAGGTCAGGGCCCTGCACCTCAAGGTTTCCTCCATGTCCCAATGTGAGTGCACATGAATCATTATTTCCCCCACAGTGCTGCTGCTGCCGCTTCTGCCAGGATGGCGATTCATATGAGACATCATCTGTGCCACTGGTTGCACAAGCAGGCAGAGTAACGGACAGAAATGTGTGCTCGTTGTTAAGTGTAGGAGTGTGTGCATGGGTGGGAGAGACAGAGAGAGACTCAGACAGACAGACAGACATAAGGAAGCGGGACCATACATGATAATAATTCATGACTGAATACTAAATGCCACTGCTCAGATACAGGTTACAGCCGTTATGGTGACATTCAAAAACACATTTGGCCTAATGTAAGACAAGTGCCACGTCGACCTTTTAAATGATAATTAGCAAATGACACGTCTGAGAGGCCACATGCTTCCAGATCAAAACGACCAGGTTCCAGCGCAACAATCTCTGACTACAATACTGAACGTATGCTGCTCACAGAGCATCATGAGTGATGGATTGGATGAGAAAAGCGGCTGTGCATGATTGGCTACACACGCGATTTGCTGTATAACCTCAGGGTTTGCTGAGAACATTCGGAGGCTCTCACTCAAACGTGACATTCAGACCTGGTTTGTCACCCGTACAGGAGTTTTTTTTTTTTTTTTTTTTTTTCTTAAATAGGACCTTGTGAGTCTAACGGGAACAAGTGGCGATTTATGAGCGACCAGTGTTTTACAAGGTCATGATCACGTTTGGTTTCAGCGGGAAGCAAACTGCATCCACTCACCGTACACTCCTTGGCAACGGATGCCCTCCACGATCAGCGCCACCAGCCCCAAAACACAGATAATTAGATCCATCCTTTCACGTTAATCTCTGCATATCCAGCTCTCAATGGCAAGAAGTCCTTTCCGGGGCGGTGAAACTGATGCGCATAAGACACAGCACAGCTCCGATTCACGCGTCGATTAATTCAGTCTCTGTATTCGCTGTGAAGGTATTTATGGCCGCAGGAGGCGAACGCTCAGGTGGTGATGGTTTTGATGTCCACTGCCATGTAGTGGAAACGCGCAGCGCTCGCGACACAGAGACGTCGCGCGGAGGATGCGGGGAAGCAGGCGGGCGCGGGGAGTGGGCTGCAGAAAGCCCGGCCTTACGACAAACAGCAACCTCTCCTAGACTCCAGGTAGGTGCGCTCCACTGAAACCGTGTGTCCCTGGACTTTAGCGAAGACCCCCGCGGCGCAAAAACGACGGGGGACACGGATGCTGTCGACTACAGGCAGACGGAGCCTCGGCACCCACGGACATAGCTCCTCAATTCCAGCTGTGGTTCAGGGGATGCTGCCGCTGCGTTGACTGCATGCTGTCAAACGGAGCCATCACCTCTGCTTCACGCGCACACACAAAATAGACCCACACAGTTAAATTGTCACTGTTTTCACCTTCCGGGCTGGGAAGTCGTCAAGCTGCCGCTGTGCGCTCTCACAGTCACATCACGACTGCACCTCGACGCCGCGCGCTCGACTCATCTCTCCCGGTGGCAATGACAAGGGGAGGGTCCAGCCGGGTGAGGAGCAGCGGATGGTTCCTCTACAGCTCCTCGGCGATGCTCGCTGTTGTCTCGAGCATTATGAGCCGACTTTCTGATGAATTCACGCGACGGTGGGAGCCGGATGTGCCCGCCGTGGAGCCAGTTGAGCATCAGTCACGTTGCGCAATACGTGCTACGGAGACCGAGCGGCACCGCAACCGGTCTGTGGCTACGTCAAGAGGTGCGTGGCTTCCAGCGCTCATCTGTATGGGAGTCTTCGCTCAGCGTCAGGAAAGGCATGAGAGGCGCAGCTGCTGGATGCTGGGAGAGAGAGAGAGGGAGAGAGATGGGACCATTGGAATTCAGGAGATCGAGCTTTGACAGACCTTTGCAATCAACACCAAACAGAGTCTATACTGCTGTCTGCTCGTTTCACTGTGCCTCATCTATCAGACAGGCAGGATCAGATGCTGTCTGCCATGTAGCATACATCTGCTACATCACATTTCTTTAGTTTGACACAGTGAGATGTCTGTGTCAGTATATCCAAGCACACACACACACACACACACACACCGCTGCTGCTGCTGCTGCTGCTGCTGCTGCTGCTGCTGCCACAGGCCTACATGTTTCTGGCAACTTTTTTAGCAATACATAACTTTTAAAGTTTTAAAGAGGTACAGCTAAGTGGTTCCCAAATGGGGTCCCAGTGTGCCCTCAGGGGTCCCGCTGGCAGTTCCAAGGGGGTCCTGCAAAATGAGAAAATCCCTCCAATTTTGCCATATTTAGGGACGAGAAACATCCCAATTAAAAACATGTAAGAAGGTCTGTTCTGACCACGGGTCTCGCCTCACCATTGTCCTCCAACTACTGACTAATGGTCTTCTGGACATTTTCAAAGCCACTGCATGTCCTGTTGAAGTGTTTGGTAATAACAATACTGGCAGGATCTAAAAGTTGCATCTGTTTCCTAGCAACACAGTTTCGATTAAACGGTTTTAATTAGCATAACATTTTCTCCAGTGGAGAGGCATGTGGAATATTTTTGGGATACATGGGGATAAATGTCAAGAGTAACACTGATTCCTGATCAGACACACAGCATCAAACGCCGAAAAAGATTGGATTATCACCAAATGAGGTTTCCCTGTGATGACACATGATGCAGTTTGGTGGAAAGTCATTGCTAATTGAGTATATTCGCCATACATTTAAAAAAAGAATAAAAAGGCTACAAGTGACACTGTAGTTTTCTGGTGTTTTGTCCAGAGTCAGCTCACAGCACAAATGCTGTGCTGTGGCAGCTTCTTCCTCAGAGGCAGCTGGGGATGAGCTGGGGCGGTGTTTGCTGGAGCACCAGTGGGTGGTTTGGCGCCCTCTACAGGACTCCATTAAATGAATCCTTAATCCTGCAGCCATTGGGGGTTATACCCAGTTTGTGACCAGGCTATAATTTTGATTGCACACACTGACTGTTTAAAACCGAAATAAAGATGACATCATGATTATTTCATTGCCTCATGAGGTTTCCGTCATTGTTATTCAGCTGAGCTGTCAATATCTGATCCTTAGACCAGGATCGCCAAGTGGAGCAGAGGAGTAAAATGAATTTAGTGGGGTTAATATTTGATATAGGCTATTCCAAATGTAATTTAGGGATCTAAATGATTCATCTTGTCCATCCCTTTTATACCATCATTAGTGTGGTGCCCTTGACTGCCGGAGTGGTGGAGCAGCGAAGATAGCAACTGTCATTTTGAAAACGTTTCAGATCATATTTTCTGCCAATAACTGGCTTTGTTTTATCTGTATAGGCGTGTGAAGGTGAGAGCTCCATCGTTTTTATCATCTCTTTAATTCAGGGTGTTTAACCGTCTCCGCCTCTGTCTTTCCTCTCCCTCTTTGTGGGAGTATGCATGTCTGTTTGGGTTTTGTCAGAAAAGTGGTCCTTTCATTGAAAAACAGATAAATGAAAATCTCTTTTCAACACGCCATTTAATATTGAGGATACACATGAGGATGGATTTTCTGGAAAAAACTTGCCATCTGAAGTCTGGACATGTTTCTAAACCAGCTGAATGTCCTGACAGGAATAGAAATGTGTGGTTTTGTCATATAGTGATGTGCGTGTGTTATCGCTTATGCCCCCACCTGCTTGCTGCTTAGTATTATGTTTATTACTGTACCTTTGCATCACCCATCCAATATGGAGTGGAGCAGGAGACCACCAGGGAAGCTTAGAGTTTAACTCCCCATCTGTCTATTGTGGATAAGTCTGCTCTCAACCCCCCCCCCATCTCCTTCCCTGTGGAATATAAAGCAACCCCTTTTTTATTCAAGATGTCTAATGCTACTACACCACACTGACATCGGAGGGAATGTGATTATGAAGCCCATTGTGAGTGCAGTGTCTCCATGTAGCATCGTGAGGGGGTTTATAAATATAATATGTGCCTCACTACTATTGTAGTTGGTGCTATATGACATTTCACTAAATGTATTCAGTTGTACAGTGCATGAGGTGTTGGATATGGTATGAAACAAGACAATTTGGCATTTGGGGAAGGCCTCTGTGGGCTTCACATTCATCGTCAAGCGCAGCAGACCTAGATGATGTCAAACACAAGGCCAGGGTCAGCCAGACAGGAGTGTGTATCCGCGAGTGTGTGAGAAAGAACATGAGAGGGTTATGGCTTTGGTACTCTGACAATATTCTGCTCTGGTTGGCATCACACATGAGCAAATCTCAAATGGAACAACATGTATTCTTCCATCTCGCTGCCTTAAAAGTCATATAGCAGCCAGTGGCCACCTGTGGAAACTGTTCCACTGATGACTGCAGCTCAAAGCTCGTCAAGCAATGCTGGCTTTTTTTTTTTTTTTGGTCCGGTTGCTGTTCATTTAAATTGTCAGCATCACTGTTTGAATGTGGCATTTGAAGCGAATGATTACTTTAAACTTCTATCTGGTGAACAAGAGAGATGTCATTCGGCACCCTGAGGGAATTGTGAGATAGAAATGACATGGGCCCGAGCTTTTGGAGTTAAAACACTTTTAACGCTTCCAACAAACTGCAATTACCTTTTTCCTCTGAACCACCTGAAGAATCTTTAAACATGCTTTTGAAATCTGCAACATCCATGGTACAAGCAGCCGTGGCGGTGTGGGAAATGCTTTTTGGGCCGTCGCTCAAAAATTGCACATGGCCGACTTCCTGCCAACCCTGCATGCATATTAGCTACAGTACACACAGTGGCACGACACAGCCAAGCATGCCCCCCTGTGTGCCACCGTTGACGAATGTTTCACTTAGAAAAATAGGTCACCTCTGAGCTGGCAGAAAGAATTTAGAAGGGCCAAAATTTAAAAGTGGGCAGATGATTTAGTTTCCCCGTGTCATGATTCGTTTACAGTGCGGTAATGCCTTGCATGTGGCTTATCCGAGACCAGCTGGAGGCAGAGAGATGGAGGGTAAAAATGCATCCAACAAGAACACTCATGACTCCCTTTCCAAGCTGCAGTCTAAAAAGATGAAGTGCAACCCTTATTCCAATAAAAATTTGAACACAGATGCACTCTTTCTCTGCCGCTTCTCCATGAAAGCAACAAATAGCTTCCTTGTATGTTCTTTATGCCCTTCCACATGAAAGCTGACTCCATTTAGAGTCACTGTTTTGAGGTGTCTGTTAAGGAAAGCATCTTCAGCACACTCTTTTAACATGGACTAGTGTATGATCTCGTGCTGAGAGGCAGGCCTCAGCCTGACAGTGAAATCAAAAGGCGGTTCTGACAGGCATGACGCGCGTTTGTATTCTACAAATGTTCCCAAAGACACCCCCCTTGTTTTTCCCTGGGTAGCGGCACTTTGACACACTCAGTATTCATGGCAGCAGGAAGCCTGTCGGCAGTATTTACACACATAACTGGGGTGAAAAGAGGTAGATTTCACAATGAGGTGCAGCGGTTCGTGGCAGCTGGTATCAAGATGCCATCAGAATCCAGAAACCGCAGGCCTTTGTGATGGTCCCCACTGAGGTATCAGGGTTGGTCTCCACAGAGGTTGAACTGTCAACGAATTCACTGAAGTGGTGAAGTTACCTGCACATCTGAAGCTTTGTAAAACTTGTCACCACTGTGTGAAGAGCTCACCACTGCAGCCAGAACAAGTTCGTAAATCAAAAAGATTGAACTTTTTTCTTTTGCTGTGCTCACAAAGACTTTTCCTTTAACACTACAATCTGATTCAAATCTATTTATTCATGTCTATATTGTAATTAAAAAAACCTTTTATGTCTGTCTCTACACTGCAGATGTCCATTTCTAACACGAGAGAGCTTCCTATTGGCCTATTGATCAGCTGCGCTCCCAAGTGATTGGACTCAGATTGATTGTATCATGGCTGTTTCGGTGAGACAGCTCACAGTTAACATGGCATGCTCGTTAAGTGGTGTGATCCCACTTTACCGATTAAATGGCCCATCACACACTGACAGCTGTTTCATTTCAGAAGGTTATGAAGTTTTACATCAAATGAATCTGAAGACGAACACAATCTGCTCAGTTCTTGTTAATATTAAGTAATTAACTTCTCATTATGTCAATATTTTTCTGTAATACTTTTAAATCCTCCAATTTAGGATTCTGTTAATGAAGTGTTCCTGAGCCCATGCAGTAATATCCTTCATACAATCATGTGTTCACACAGTGGTGAACCTCGCTCCATCCCTGCCTGTGAACGACTCAGCGCACTCTGTTTTATTTATGTTTTACATAGCGTCGCGCTTTTCTTGGGCTGTAATATTGAGGAAAATATTTCTAAATTAGCCTTATCGGCCAAGTACGTTTAAGCACACGAGGTATTTCACTGGTTTCCAGTGGCTCTCAATGTACTTTCAAGTACAATGCTATACACATTTTTTGTTGTAACATCAATGTGTCTTTTTGTATTGAGAAAAAGGGCCTTGAAAGAGATTTAAAAAAAAAAAAAAATCCTCATTATAAGGAAAAATTGAGCGGATTTGTTTTTCTCATGGCTGTTTTTCCCACTGCTGCACTAATCACAAATACTATGATCTAAGCAAGTACAATCAGGTTCCCAATTTAAACCCCTTCAACTGCATAGAAAATGTGATTCCCAGTTTAGTATGCAGCGCTACTTGGCTGTGTGTCTGAGAATGTAATTATCTCTCTGTAAAGAAGGTAAAGTGAAGCCCATGTTAGCTTTCGTGTCCTTGGCTGCGCTGGGGCAGGAAAATAAATCTTCAGAACAGATCTCATTCTGGGTACATTCATTACACAGTACACATTGCACTCGACAGACAGTAAATTACATTACCAACTCCACTTAAAATTGCAGCTAAAGAGTGACCAAGAGGAAATCCTTATTCAGAAGTAAACTTTAAGTATTGGTTTGTATCTCGGCAGGCCTTGGATCAGCACTAAATTACACACCAGTCCAACCTCTACTGCTCCAAGGGCCACTAGTAATCACTATTTGTACCTGTGTAAGCTCACAAACAGCCGCACATAATTGGGTGTTTTGTAAGAAAGATCCCATTGCAGTGTAATTATTTTCTTTATCTGCGGCAGATCCTGTGTCTGATTCCGCGAGAAAGCCTCATTGTGAATCGGAGCTCTTTCTGGAACCACAGTATGGCCAAGGGCAATAGCAGAAAGCAATGAAGTATGGGTAAAGCGCCATGTGTGAATGAAATACAAATGCCACTCCATTCAGCAGGACAGAGTTTGCCGTAGATATATACACCCAAATGAAAAAGGGCCACAATCACTTTAGGCTGAGATGCGAGCAAACAAATTAATTATTTATGAACAATGAATATTGCATATTGCTCTCAAAATTGTTGTTGCCTCTCCTTCATAAGCCAGCAGATTTGATTTGCAGGGCTGGATATTCACTTCCATGGAAGCTGAATTCTAATCACTTTTTCTGCGTCAGCACACAGAGACGGGAGAAGCAGCCAACATGCAGCCGATATTTGTGACACAGAACACTAAAGTATTTATAATGTTTTTTTGTTTTTTTCTTGTTTTTAAAAAGATACCCATGTTAAATTAATTGCATTTCATTTTCTTGACATGCAACATAAACATGGTCCCTCCATTGGACACTGAAAGAGTTTTTCTACCTCGTACCCAGCCGATAAACAACGTTTCTCCGGTGGCATCACATCATGTTGTGTCCCTTATTTTCACCAACATTGCCTTCTGATGTGCCCACTTTAAAAAGTAATCGAGTGGTCAAACAAAGCTTGAAACCGCCGCTGTGTAACCATTGGCTTTTCTATTTTGCACTGTGGTTCAGATGTAGGGTAATAATGGCTCTGCCATCTGCTCACCCGGTTGTCCTTTAAATTGTCTTCTTTCGCTATTGGCTTAAAACAAAATAAAAAAAACAAAAAAAGAGTGCACAATGCTGTTTATGCCTGGCACACATTCTCCTCTCTCTCTGGGAATAAAAGTACCACCATCAACAAAAGATCATTTTGAAAATATGTACAAACAACTGAGTTTTTAGAGGCTGATTTCACCTGTTTTTATACACTCGCACAGGCGCCACTTGCATTCAGTGACTGATTCATCAACAATGTGCAGCATCAACACAAATATAAAGACACAATCATTTCCTGTATGCAAATAATACACTCATGTGCTTATTCCCTACACTGCCAATGATTTATCTTTCCATCCATCCCTCAATCTCCTGTGCCTGCTCAAGGTTGGGGGCTGCAGCCTATCCCAGTATGCATTCGACAAAAGGAAGGGGCCACTCGGAAAAGGTCAGCAGTCTATCACAGTGTTAACACACATAGACAGACAGCCACGTTCACACCTACATGCAATTTATTGTTTCCACTTCACCTACCCTGAATGTGTCTGGACTGTGGGAGGAGAAGTGAGCGCAGAGAGGAGAACATGTATACTCCACACAGACAGACTCCATCTGGCCAGGGCAGGTTCAAATCCAGGGCCGCTGATTATCCCATCTATCATTTTATGCTCATTTGAATGGAAGCAAACAAACATATGAGTCACACAGCTACGCTTCCAACTGGCTCCACAACTTGTCTCCTGACAGCTCTAGCTCTGAGAGGTAGCTAATAGTCCAGATAAAATGATTTTTTTTGACTAGTATGGGACAGTGCGGCAAGCTGTGAACACAACGCTGCCATATATTATCGCCATGTAAAGTTTATACGGCAAACTTTTTAGCAAACAGTTACCAGCATTCCCGTTCATTTGCATCTGATGAATGTAAGTCTAACATTCAATCTCTTTTTAGGAAAGATATGCGGCTCTTTGGTTCCTCAAATATGTTCATCAGCTGGATGCTAACCGTTTGCCATTTGGTGCAGGGTCGGTATTGTACAGTGGGTTTATCAGAGCTTGTGCTGACAACAGCTACTGAAAATGCTTAAAAATATTCAAGTTGCAAACCACTGCGACCACTTTCACATTAGAAACAGCATTTTCATCCATTGTTGGAACATATTTAACATTTCATAAAATAAGGTAAAGGAATATGGACTTCACATCAGTCAAACTTTGCTGCAGGAAAGGCGTGACAGCAGCAGTCAAAATACATCCAGGAAGACAGAGCCGGGGGGAATGATCTCTTTGCAATGTGTCATGAGATTTTAAAGATGAGATACTGCTTACTTACTGTTCACTGTGGGATATGTATTTGACCAGATTTTTTCTTTTTTTTAACATGAAAAGCTTTGCCGTCTGTGGACTTTGGCCGTCAGTGTCGACGGTTGAAGAAAACCTTTGTTCATTGCACACGCTGTCATCATGAATACGATAACGCTCAGCAGCTCAGTGACGGTTGGCCAAAGCCTTGTGACATTCATTTTAGTTTGGGTAACTTCCAATAGATGAGTAGTAATAATGTATGAATATAAATACCACACATATCTGATACAACTACTCTTACTGTCATGCTTTTTTTATGCTATCTGAATGCCTGGCAGAGTTTGTTGCTCTTTCAAGATCCATCTTATCCAACCTTCAGTAAAGTGGGCTACTGGGAGAGTGATATGAGCCTACTTTAATGTGCTCTGCCAACATTTCAAATATTCATGATGTTGTAAGTGTCACAGTAACAGAGAACCAGTTTACCAAGGTTGTTGAAACCCCATCACAAGGCATCCTCTCTTAGACCTGGTATGAAAATCTAAATCTCCACCCAAAGCGACACCTGGGATGTGATCTGCTTTTGGTGCGCAGCTGACAAAAAAAAACGGAGGTAATATTTAATTCAGCAACAAACACTGAATACGAGCTGCTCATTCAGCTTGTATTCCCTGTGTTCTGCGTCTGCTGTGGCTCTCCTCACTCCGTCCAAGCAACTGAGACGCAATTTTCATGATAATAGACTTTCGCGTAATCAGAAGATGAATTCTCGCTTCCCTGTAGATTTTGTGAGCTCTCAAACTGGAAATCTTCCCGCCGAGCTCATTATGAAATTAGATGCAATCTATTCTGAGATGCTAATGCAAATTGCATCTGAGATAAAGCTAGCGTTGCTTTTCCCGTCCCCTCACTCGGATGTGTGTTTTTAGCATGCAAACAACACTCGACATGGATGCTAAAATTGTGGGAGGATCATCGGGATGGAAGACTTCAATCATCTCTGTCATTTCTGTGTAATCATGTACTTATTTCCTATCATAACTCATCACATTTTCCGGCTGTCATTTAATTGCTGGGCAGGCATCCAACACAGTAGACTTATATGTTGCTAATAGATGTAAAATGAGTACAGAAACCAGTGGCTGCATAAAAGGGATATAATCGCAGAAGTTGTAACAGTATAGGTTTTGGCAGTTTGACAGTTTTTGCCATAATCAAGTGTGACGACTCAAACACTGATTACTTTGATTCTTTGATCCCTTTTAACATGAGAATCGCAAATAGGACGACGTGTACGGAAGACTGAGCAGAGGCCATGTAAATTCATCAAATGCTCTTATAGTGCGTGTGTGTGTGTGTGTGTGTGTGTGTGTGCATTATATTGTATGTGTTCATGTGTGACACACACACAAGCTGGTGTAAGTGTATTTTTCCTGTGTCTGTGTGTATGTAGGATCAGAGGGAGAGATGGGGGGGGTCGCTGGGGTATGTGATGGTGCGTCTCTGGAGAGCACAGCCAAGCAGAACTGTGATATGTGGAGGGAGGCCTAATTATGGTGTGACGCAGGTTCAATGTGCTGCCCTCAGCACTGCTGACCGAACACTTCTAACGGGACATGCAGGTGCCAAAGAACATGGGAAAACACAAGGAGGGCTGCTTAATAAATAGATAATCACATCAGCCCCCCCCCCCCTTCCCTCCCCTCCTCTTTCTCTTCTCTAAAGCCTGCTCAGGCTGGGCTTCATTAAAGAGCAGTAGCAGTATTACTCTCGCTATAGGAAGCTGACCGCATTGACACCTGAATGTGTTTTACTCTTGCAAGGCTTCGCTGATTGTTCTCTTGTTCATCATAAATGATTCTTAAAACAGTGTGGTGCTGGAGATGCTCGGGGATGTGAGTGCGCCCCTGGATGAGAGAATGGGTAAAGGAGGCAGTCTGCAGTGAATTACACTCACCGTCTGCATACAAATCGGCGAGCCGGCGACGAGAGACAGAGAGGCCGACAACAGATTTAACATCTCAGTGAGCGGGTGAGGATGGTGCAAGCTGGCAGCTCCCATCTTCTCTCTCTCCTCTATCCACGCCCTCTCTTCACTCAGCCAGCCTCCCTGGTGATGATGGTGGTGGCTGCGGAGGAGCTGCGGCGGCGGCGGCGGCGGCGGCAGCAGCAGCAGGCCAGCTGGCGTCCCGTTGGAGGGGCACGTTGGGATGGCAGCCAGCACGAACTGTCAGAGGCCTGCCAGGGCTGCCGAGGAGCCGGGCACTCTCCGTTCTGTTCAGCACGATGCAGTAACAGGGAACAAACACACAGACACACACACACACACAGCAGATTTGTATCACTACACAGCACATATGAGAATCTTCAGTGATTATTAAATTCCCTATTCCACAACCAAGCCTGAGAATTAAACCAGGGTTTAGGAACAGGAACAGTTCAAAGCAAGATCATCTCAATGGCATTGCGATTATTAGCAGATTCACTTGCTCTGGCAAATTTAAGTTGTGCACTGCTTTTAATGCAGTTTTACATGATGTTGATAAACGGTCCAGATTCATACGCAACCAACTGAGGCCAGTGTATGACCCAAGTTTCCAGCACAACCTCTTTCTCAACAACAAATTACACTGATCCATTTTTTGGTGCCTAACTGATACCCAGTTCTAACTTTTAAATTCTTGGGGTGCAGTTTTCATTGAGTTTGCGATTGCAATCTGTGCACATTAAGCGTCTGATTTGGTAAGACAGCGGCTCATTACGGAGTCAGCTCCTGGTACTGAGGCTCCAAGATGAACTCATGGAAGGAGAGCTCACGAGCGCAGATCAGAGGTGGGATTTCTGGGAGCTCGGCAAACAGGCGAGAGTTGCATATTTCAATCATATTTTCAAAAAGCATTTACTGCTACACAGATTGACACAGACGTCCTTCTGTCTGTCTGTCAAGTGTCCTGTTTGTCAATCTGCTCCTGTCTGTCTGCATCCACCGATGTCTATCTGTCAGTCTGTCTCTCCGCTCATTAACAGGGTTGTGTGTAGTGAGGCTCAGCGGACATTACATGCGCCATCTATTTGCCAGATGTTATTGCTTACACGGTGGCGATTTCATAAGGTGCTGTGACAATTTCATTAACTTGGGGGAAATCAGACTCTTTCCCAGACATGGAGAAAATGGAGAGGCAAAGGAGGGGTTCAGGATCTGAGACGCTGTTACATTAGCAAGATGGGGGAGGGATACATCACCAAGGAATTATTGAGCACAATAGACATGGCGGAGCCATTCTCCTCTATTTTAATGAGATATGTTCAGCTCATGCTACCTGCGGTCCTGTAGGTAAATGAAAACGCACCAGGATGGCATGCTGAATTGTTACCGACAAGAGCCTTCATCAGCAATGTGGCTGATTTTCCCATTGGCCCCACTATGGATTCAAATTTTGAGAAGACGTCGGATCAAATCAGACATATCCAATTTCAGGAGTGCATTGTGCTCTCAGAGTTAGCAGCTCACCGTAGGGCTTGAAGAGGAGAAAAATCGTGCTGGAGCTCCACGGTCACATGGTTAATGGGGTTTCATTGAAAGCACAAGACGAGGGGTGATAGCCCTCCCTGATCACATTAGTCACATATCGATCAAGCCCCTCTGTCTGCTTGCTAAAGGTGAACATGCAAGCCGTAATCCTGTTAGCAGCTCTTTCCCCAACCACTCGCCCAGATGGAGAGGTATCTGCGATAAGGTTATCTGCTCACATCTAAGGTTTCCCTGGAAGGGCTGCTTACAAGCTGCCTTTGTTCATGCTGCATCTGATTTTACAATATGCCTCCTTTTTTCTCAAGGATCAGAAATGCAAAAATAAGTTGTTGTCTCTGTGTCTTTATCACTTTTTGAGGCTGTATCTTATCTGTGCACACACCTACTGTACACATACCGCATATGCAGTATAAAATGTACATACAGAGAGAGTTCCCGACAGCAGGGTATGATTGCGAAAACAGATGAAGAGATAAGGGGATTCATCAAAAAGCAAGACGCTTAAACTCAGTGGCCAGTGATGCATAATTCATCGCTGATCAAATTTGACAAGTTCTTATCTTCCTGTTTGACGTTTGTTGTGGAACAATGCTTTGTCGTTTCCTTTTTTTCACGGCTGCATTGTCTCTGGATGCTGCGAGAGTGTGAGAAGTCTCATTTCCATTTTTGCAGTCGGGCCACATTAGCATACATTCCTCCATGCGGAAGTGAGGCGGGGTGGGGAGTTTGGGGTGGGGGGAGGCAACTGGGGTCCTCATCAGATAGGATTAAAGAAGAGAGTCCGCTGGAGCAGAGCAGATTTAGGGAGAGACAGGCGGAGAGAGCGAGGAGGGAAGAGGAGAGGTGTGCAGAGGGATGGAGAGGAAGGGACAGAGGAGTAGCTGGACCATGAAACACGAGTCTTCGACCTCGCACATGGCTCCTCTGCAGTGCATCTGAACCAGTTATTAGATGGTGTTCAAGTCTCTTAGTCAAAGCCATATCTGCTCAGGCTCTGATTTTTCTTTATTGCCAGCATCAGTACCTCACAAGTCCATTCCTCCACCCAGCGTCGCCCTATCACATTGGTTCACACCAGACCTTGAAGCATTAAGGGTACAGCTTGTGATACTGTGCTGGCGCATTCATAGTTGTTCTTATTACAATGTTGTTTTCTTTGCACATAAGGTACATTACATTGTGAGGGTATGTTTGCTGCAATCAAAACATCTCAATGACGATGCCAGACAGATATTTTCAGAGGCAATGTGCTGTACAGTGGAAGACAGATGAGCTTTCTCACTCAGGATGACTGACTCGGATGCTCGCACTCACCTGGGGTTGAACCAGGGGCCCCAAGATGAACAGCTACCGATTTAAAGGAAACGCCAGAGCTTTTATTTCCCCGGTGTCTGCCATTGTGGCAGTTCAGTCAAATTTTGTCAGTTACTAAAGTTCTGCCCTTTTTCTCTTACCCATGGGGCCCCTGCACAAGTCAATCAGAAGCTTAAGCAATTAATGTATTCCTCATACAGCATGACATTTATCTAAGGCCTTTACCTCCAAGCAGTGTTCATAGTTGGCTGTTCCACGTAAAACTCAGGAACCTGGGCTGATATGAGAACAGTTAAACCTAACTCAGGGATCCTGCTTCAGAAGACACGTCTCCTTTTATTTGTTGTTGTTTATTTGTTGTATTTATCATTAATTCATAACGTGCTTCTTGCCAAACTGATCATTATATAGTGTGTATAATACAGCTGTAGTTCTCTAATTCTGTAGGAATATCTTCAGGAACTGCCAGCCAGTCTTTAATCTAAAATATTCCCTCATACAGTGACGATATGAAAACCTTTATGTCCAATTATATCGTGCTAATAAGAGTTAAATGAACAGTATATTGACTGCACCTGTTGGAGAGAGATAAAGAGGGTTGGGGCAGCGGGTGGAGGAGATGCAGGAACTCCCTGTCCCGTCTGCTTGCTGTTACAAAACAATCAGATATTGTGCTCATTGGTAGTTATTGAGGGGTAGCAGCAGCAGGTAGTGCGCGTGCCTCACAGCAAGAAGGTCGCCGGTTCGATCCCTGGGTCGGGCGGGGCCTTTCTGTGCGAAGCTTGCATGTTCTTCCCGTGCTTGCGTGGGTTCTCTCCGGGCACTCCGGCTTCCTCCCACAGACCAAAAACATGCTCATTAGGTTGATTGGTGACTCTAAATTGTCCCTAGGTGTGAGTGTGAGAATGAATGGTTGTATGTGTGTTGCCCTGGAGTCGGCTGGCGACCGGCTCAGGGTGTACCCCGCCTCTCGGATAGCTGGGATAGGCTCCAGCCCCCCCCAACCCCGAAAGGGATAGTCAGGGGTATAGAAGATGAATGAATGAATGGATTATTGAGTCCTCTAAGAGACCTCCTAATTTAGCCTTAAAATTTGTAGCAAGGAATCTAAGCTTAAGAGTGATTCAGGAAGTGTCTGAGAGCAACTCTGAGCAAGGAGGGTACAGAAACTTTTATCTTAGTGAGGAGGAGGAGGAGGTGTGGTTGACCCCTTTGCTCGGTATGACGCTGTCTTCTAAAAGCTGTGATTGGTTGTTACAAAAAGGAAAAAAAAAAAAAAAAACGCTCCGCGCTCCTAGTAATGAATGGACAGTAAAATCAACCGATCATATAACTTGGACTGTATTAAGAAATGTGTAATCGTGACATTAATTTTATGTCATGATGATGAAACTCAGCAAAATTAAATTAATTGTGACACAGCTTCACAATGTTTGAACGTACCTCATTCACATGTATGTTATGTTTACTCTCCAAGCTGGTAATTTTACTACTTAATGTATTTGATATTAATGGTGGACGCAGACTCAGCTGTCAGCAATTCCTGTGATTGCTGGCGTCCTTATAAAAAGTGGTTTGATTAGACAGAATGACCGAAACAACCACCAAAATGGATAAAAAGTCATCACTGCTACACTGTTGCATTTAACCCGTGGCCAGGTATCGCAATGTTGTGATGACTTTCATCCCAGGCATTATTGTGTTACTGCACTGGGTGGGGCAAGTAAGCTCATCCCTGATGAGGTCAACCACAAACATTATCCCTGCACGATCGAGCCGGTAGCGTGTTATTAAATCGCTGTCATTTAACGTATGGAGAATATTTCTCCTTCCTCTCGGTCTTTCCGCCATCTCGTCTGTTTAAGACGCTCTTAGGCTTCTTAAAAGTCCTCCTCCCTCCTCCTAACAGTTTTAGAATTTTAGAAAAATCTTAGAATTCCTCGAATTCTAAGATTTTTCTAAGAATGACGTCACTAAGAGCTACTTTTAGCCTTAGGATGCTTTGTGAATACGGGTCCTGTATTCTTATTGGGCTGCTTATTTTCAGATAACTGATTCAGTTTTACTCTCTGGATGTATTTGTGCCATAGTTACTTTATGTCTATGAGATTTCTTTAGAAGTAAATCCCATCGCTGCCATTTTAACACTCGCTTTTCAGACCCTAGTTGATACAGAATCCATCATTGTCCCATGTTAACATGTCTCCCGCTCTTCTATGATACTTTGTTAAATGCAAAAAAGGAGAGAGGCATCCAGGGGCCTAATTTCCACACACACCCTTCTCACTTTATGGATAAATAACATAAATAATTCTTTATTTATTATCATTATTCATTGAGTTAACAGGCTCATTGCTGACGTTGGAAATGGCAGCATGGGTGACTTTTCTAAGGATTGTGGACTTTCTGTATACTAACATGATTGTGGAAAGCATGATCAGCAATTTAATTAATTCGTTGTTAGATGATAGAAATATATAGACACAAAGAAAATTACACATTCCTTGTATGTACTCTGTTTTTGTATTTATCATTTATCAGCCTGTAAAAGTCTCATGTTAGCTCATTAAATGTGATGGATTTCACATTTTCTTTTTCAGAATAATAAAGTCTAATGAATATTTATATGATATGAATAACTAAGGTTTATTAAGGATTATATATACAGAAATTAGACTGTGATCTGAGAGGTTTTGGTCTGAAAGGTTTTAAGTTAAACTAAAGTTTAATTCAAATCAATCCATGATGCTAACTATGAGGGTTCGTTCCTAGAAGGTGATTTATTTAAAAAAAAAAAAAAAAAAAAAGCATCATAACTGGTGAATAATAGCAGCTACTTTTCAGTGAAGTCCCCTTTAAAGGTCCAGTGTGTAGGATTTAGTGACATCTAGTGGTGAGGTTGCAGACTGCAGCCAAATGAAAACCCTTAATCTCATCCATCCCTATGACGGCTGGTCAAAATGCTCTCTGGAGCCATGATAAGCACGATGGCTCATTCTGCTTCCAAAGAGCAGAGATATCGGTGTGTTGTTTGGCGGTGAGACAGACCGGTCAGTTTGTGTGATAAGCTGCACTTAAACAGTGGGACTGAGAGGGTTAATGTCTCATTTGACATGAGAAAAAACATGCTATTGTTGGTTTCTGCTGCTCCTTAAGCCCACTTTCCATCTGCAGCAGCATGAACAAAGACTGAAAAGAGGAGAGATACAAATGGGTGACTGATGGCCAAAGCCTTTGAGTTTGTTATAATCGTACTTAAGAACCAGCAGTGGCTGAGGGGCAGGTGGGGAATCCAGCGCTCTGCATTGAACGCCCTTGCAAAAAAGCTTGGATGACACTCAATATTTCTTTTCATATCCAACAAACACAGAGTGTACAAAGAGTTCCTATAAATTGCCCTCCGTTTTACCCAGCACTTCAAAGATTTTTATATTTCCACAAACGCGTCGTCCGTTTCATCTAAAACCATCCATCTTGGGGGAAAAAAAAAGTTTTAACTGGAGAAATACAGAAGCTCAGATAAATTCCCTCCATCTGGCTATTTGATAGAAACAGCAATATTTTGTTTACTCTGCGATATCAAATGGCGACAGCCGATAATTCTGCGGTGACTGAAGGCAGCCGGCTCATCTGAGTGATGAATATTGTATTCGTGTCAAATACTTTTCCAGCGGTGATTCATTGCCATATTTATGAGGTCAGCTATAACAACACATGGGCCGCATGGCGTCATGTGGCTGTACATGATGTCGTGCTCAGCCTGCCACCCGTTCAGCACACTCATGGCTCCGTTTCCTGTCAGTCCTAACCTTCACCATCACTCATCAGTGTGGGTCTGCGCTCTCTCTCTGTCCCTCGCTCTCTCCTAGGGGCTCACACACATCCCTCCATGATTAATTTACCATCCCATTCCTCCGCTCCAAATGGATAAGTTGAGCACATCCATTATGGACCTGTGTGTGTGTGTGTGTGTGTGTGTGTGAGCGTGTGATGCTTTTTGTTGGGTGTACCTAGATCAGACATGGCTATCAGAAGTCAGTTGAGCTTGTGTGCGTGTTAAGAATTTTGATTGAAAAATTATTGTTGCACTTATAATATCTGTTCTGCAGTATTACAAATTACAAATACTCCTCTACACTTCGATGAATTCTGTGTCCTTTGACTAATCGATCTAAAAATCTGTGGTTTTAACAAATAAAACAGACAAGTTCTTAGATTAAGACAGTAATTACATAAGATCAACGTGAACTTAGCGCAAACTCATCGTCTGTAAAAAAATACTTCAACACTCATAAAAGAAGCTGAATAGACGTTCTGTGCTTTCATAGGCAGACAATAGCACTACATGTGTATTGTACCGTACATCTTCTTCACTAGCCCTTGCTGAATATTTCTGTCTGTGACTGCACAATGTGCTGAATATGGTTCGACTTTAGAAGAAGCGGTGGACAGTCTGAAAGAGACTGCGACCTTGTTAAAGTTAAGCTACACTTTCTGGCACAAAAAAGTATTGGTCGGTGTAATACACTGGAGCTATAATAGTGTCGCAGCCACAAGCAAAGACTTACCCTGTGGCCAAGGACTCTCCATCTTTGCCAGGTGAGATAATCCCATGGAGGGTATTCATCAGATTGAAAGAGACAAGACTTCACTCTGTCTTTCCATCACAGCATCTCTAACTGAGAGCATCGCTTCTGTCTGGAGCCGGGGGCGAGGAAGTCTGTTCAACTTTGAAGTAAACTCGGCTCTGGCAAAGGGATCTAAATTAACACTGCTTGGTGAGGTGCGAGGCATATGGATTTGAATGGGGATTTATGATGAAGCCATCAGCGCGGGAGCTTTACGCGGGACAGTTCGCATTTCAGCCGTCACAGCCAGTTGAAAACTTATGTCTTGTGGCATCAGCTCTTAGAAACACTGGGGAAATCCTGGTGGTATGGAGCTCTACGACGAGCAAGGCTTCGTCTTGGCAGGTAGGGTTTAGGTTTAGTGACCGGCACTTTTAATGCAGCGACAGCAGCAATATAATGAGTCCTGAAGATTGCTGATTCCTCTTTAATGTGCCCCACACAGGAAATCACCAAAACTCTAGCTGCTCATTATCCACATGGACGGATATAAAATTCTCAACGTTGATATGAGTCGTAGGTGTGTTGGGACGGACGCAGACATGCATACACACACACACACACGCTTGCGCACAAATACACCTCACTCCTCTACCCACTCTTTTCCATCTTATATATTTCCAGCATGACTGAGCTTACCGCATTCCCCTACAGAGCCCTTCTCCAAACTTGCAGAGTGCTTGAGCAAACACTGTGTACCGGCCCAATTAAAACTCCTGTGGCGTGGGCGAGGGGGTATGGCAGCATGGGATGGATAGATAGATGGGGCATAACGACCCGTTCGGGTAATGACCATCTTCTCCCTCTCCCTCCCTCTCCTTATACACACCTCTCCTTCATCTCCTCCCCTCTTTTGTATTTCCATCTCCCCTCCTCCTCCTCATGCCTTTCTCTCTTCCTCTGCATGTTGATTGTCTGTCACTCCCTCTGTGCTCCTGGGAGCAGCTAATTGCACCTCTTGCACTCCCCCGCCTCCCCCTCGTGTCACAGGATGCCGATTGTGGTGGGTACTCACTTTAAGCGATCAATGGCGCGAGTTGCTAAACAGCCCCGTGCGGAGCTGACTGCCGGGATGGCGGCTGTGGTCGATGCAAGGCGCTTTCTGCGGCCTGGTGTTTATGCATTTCAAAGGGGTTTTCGCAAATGCATCACGCGCCGCACGTCACCTTCAGCTGAAGTGCGCTGTTAGGCAAAGAGCAAAGCAATACCATCCCCAACGGTAATGAAGTAAACCAAAACGGGAAAAAAGGCTGAAATAAGTTGATAGTATGAATCAAAGCCATATCGACCCAAGGGGATATACAAACACGTATTTCCTTCCCAGTCTGCAAGAGGCTTAAATTGAAAGTTTAAACCTTTTCACTCATATGAAAGGATGATGTCTTCTCTTATGTGTCGCTGTCAGGTGTCATCGCGGCTCCCGTTGACAGCGGTGCTGCACCCTTCAGAATAAACAGTGAGTTGGCATAAAGGAATAATGACAGAATGTGACAAATAATCACTCACAAGTTGTCAATCATCCACACCCAGAGGTTGTTTGTTGTGACACAAATAGCAGCAGTAAACTTAGTCACAGGGAAGATGACATTTGCAAAGGTTTGGGTTACGTCCTCAGCATGCAAGGAGCTGTTTTTATTCCAACAGCCTGCGACACCAGCTCTCCAGTGTGCGTTAAAAATGGTGGAATACTCTCTCACAGGATTGAGGCCACGTTTCACACAAAAGGAAGCGGATCAGCGATAACGATGTCTCGTTATCATTTACTCGCTCTTGCATTTTGTGCAGACACATTCAACTGCCTGCAAACAAACACTCCCAATGATTGCATTTACAAAAGTGCATTCTATTTTGCATCCTGTGAGTCTTTATTTGGCAAAATGTCTGCTTCGAGACTCCTCCTGGCGCACCGGTGAAAACAGAAGGGATCTTTTTGGAGTTAAACACATTGCATGTTGTGAAAGAGCTGTCACAAATGATCTGCTAATGTGATTACAGAGTAATACCCCTGAGCGCTGAATGTGAATGTTAAAGGAGGAAGCGAGGAGGAAGAGGTTTTTAAAAGTGGGAAACTGTTTGGCAAAAAGCTTTGACACTGCCAAAAAAACAAATGAGAGCAGGGTGAGAGTAAACGTCTTTCAGTATTGAGTGATTTGCTAACATTACTTTCTTTAAAACCCCAGTATAGACATGCACCTCTACCTCTCCCTCTGCTCACTCTCTCACTGCAATCCTACTGTAAAAGCTGACATTATCAATGCTTAATTACGCTTTAGGTTTCTCATCAGTTTCAAATTTAATCAAGGAGAAAATTAATATTTCAAAATCATATTTTCTGAGCAATATTCAACTTGATTCAGGACTGCTAATGAGAGAGGCGTAGATACACGAGACAGGCTGACGTACTCTTTAATTATCCCCTTCTTGCCTTCTCTCTGCGTTACACAGGATCACTTCAGTGGCCACTTTCTTTTGACCGGAGCACGGAGCTCAGTTCGTTTGTATTTTCACTCAAGTGCCAGATGAGCTCATTATATATATATATATATTTTGTCATATGTTCTTGGCCATATCTTTTTTTGTTAGAGCCTAATGAGAGCAGTGCTGCTTGTATTATGTGCTGTTCAAAAAGGAATCAGAAACTGGAATCTGATTGGTTAAACTAAATGAGAAAAATGTGAAGGATGCATCAAATACTGGCATCTCATCCTTTGAATTCTAAAATAGTAACAGACACAAGGTCGTGTATCAGAGCAACCTGCAGAACCGTGAGCGTATTCAGTTATTTAGAGGTTTTTGTATCATGTCACGTGGACTGAGAAATGTTGATAATTAATACATTTGTGGAATTAAAAGGCAGAAGGACAGACCTGGAGTATCATCAGGAAGTTGGACATAATTGAGGTGTGTCTGCCTGATCCATGTGAACCGCATGCAGATCAAGCTAAATATTCAGGCATTTAAATCTCAGTTCTGATCATCCATTAATGACACAAACCCTTAGGCTGGGTGCATGAGGTTCAAAAAAATGGTCATGTACAAACTATGAATATATATGAGAGGGCAGCAGGGTGTCGCAGAGGGCAGAAGTAGAACCATTAACCCGAGTGTGCTGGTTCAAGCACCTGAGTTTTCAACCATCCACCCAGCAGAAATGCAAAGTATTGGAGGCATTGTTGTTAGAGCTGTAATTTGGCTTTCTAAAACTGTGCTTAATGGCAAATTATGGTTCATTCTGCAATGTGAGTCTTTTTAAAGTTTTCATTTCAATGAATTATGATAACATCCTTACCAAAGTAATAGAAATGCACATACCCAATCAGGGTATGTGCCAAGACTGATTTAAGGAAGAGGATCAGGTATCACAGACACACAGTTTCTCACTTTAAATTAGGGAACTAGAGAGCACTGTTACTGGATCTGAAATCAATTTAGGCATACTTTAAATTGAGGTAATATATCAGTGCATTTCTATAAAGTAATTATTAAGATCTCTTAAATTTGTAAAAACATCCAACAAGACAAAAAGCGCAAGAGCTCATATAATCAGAGTTTATCTAATCCACTTAATTTAGAGGTAAAAACAAAGGTAAGTGCACCCAAAATGTTGGTCACAACCCCTCCTTGCGCAGGAAAACTGCCACTGTGAACCAGAAATTGGTCTTTAAACTGGATATTTGCAACAGGCAATTTGGGCTGTAATTCCACCATTTACCTTTCTTCTTTCAAAAATAATTTTGGTCGACCTGGTGCTCTCTTCAAAACCTGTCTGATCATCTCGACCCAACTTCATTTCAGTGTTCCCAGAACTCAGCAATTAACTTGGTGAGCACGTTATTATTACCGACAGGAATGAACAAAGTTACAAAAATAGAACTGAAATGTGCCTTTGAAGACAGCCCATCATAAAAAGAGCCTTATCTGATTACTTCTGCTATAACTATTGTAGTCATCATAATTGTACCTACCTTTATATAATTAACTTTCTCCTAACAGGAGCACCGACTTCGTTTGCTTCAACCTCTGCAACCATGTAATTTCGTAGTTTCCTCCTGATAATTTCTTCAATGAACTATTGGAAGTTTCACTCAAACAATACATTTACCAAATATGGCTCCCAGAAGGTCCCCTTCTACTAATGAGCAGAACAACAAAATGCATGTAACTGCTCTTTGTGCCCTGCCAGCAGCACAAATGAGCTAAATGGGCAACTACTAGGGGGTCACCTTGAGAGGCTTTGCTGATATGGGAGTTTGTGTCCTTTCTAATAGGTACGAGTCTTGAATATATATTTTTGTTCTTGCAGAAAATGACATTCACAAAATCCTGTTTTGCCTCGCCAGCTCCACACTACTGTCCTTTTTTTTTTTCACAAAAGACATTTACAGATGTTCGGAACAGTAACGAGTGAGAAACAATGAACAGGATTTGAGTACTTTAAAATTCAGAATTTGGGAATCAAGACCTTCCTTGAACAGGTAATCAGTGTCGGTTATTTCAGACCCACATATACTCAAAATCATCTACATGTCACCACAGTTATAGCAGAAAAGCAGGTGATTCAGGCCTGGTGTAATTCCTAACTCTGTCCTCTCCTGTTAATTATATAATGCTTCACTTCTGCTAGCATCACACACTTGATGAACGCAGTCCTGAGAGATTACTTCTCCAGAGCAGCAGACAGGCTGGATTACCTAGACAAATTAATGGCTCTATAATTTGATTTTCCCGGGATTGCAATGCCTAAGCGACTCCAGCAGAGAGGAACGGTCTGAATCAGTCCTGCTGCGCTGTGACATTAGCTAATCACATCTGCATGCTAAAGAGACCGCTGGGCCACAGGGAAACAAAAGGCTCCACAGAGGTAGGAAATGGGAATTATATCCTTCAGAAAGTGATCTGTAAGGACGACCAGCAGGATTCTTGGCTCAAAAGTACAGCCCTGGGTTCAACTGAACAACGTCCACGCTGAAGGATGCAAGAGCCAAGGTATAGTGGTAAATCTGTTACAAATGGAAGCAGCAGAGTGCATTCTGGGTGGCCACTTGTCCCTGTCAGAGTGCCTGTTGCGCCTGACATCCCCTTTCAAACATTTGTCAAGTGTTTCTGGCGTGAACCATTAACTCCATTTGAGGGCCATGTATGTGCAGCGTACTCACAAGTAAGCAAATCCTGAGCTGAACTGACACCAGTTCTCTGCCTTGTAGCCACGAATTCAAGCTGTTCACCTTACTTTACAGATATAGTTCACAGCACTGGTGCATCAATTTCCCAAAATAAAAGCATAAGCTTCACAAAATAAAAGCAGTATATATGTACCTCATATGACCCACACTGTTGGACAGACTGTTGCAAGCCAGTGGAAACAATGACACTGCAAAGAACTTATGTTGTGTTTTGCTTGTTCACAGCGCTAATAAAAGTTGTAATGGCAGCTCTACCACTCGCACAAGTCCCAATGGCATGTAATTAAACTGTCTCATCAGGGACTCCGAGGCCTAATGAGCGTCTCACATTTCAACAAGTAAACTGCTGCTGCGGAACAGTTGTGGGCTCAGGCAACCGTTCCCAATCCATTCTCGGGGGTAATTCTCTCTGAATGAAAGTTTTGCAATTTACTTGCAAATAATTTGGCTTCTCTGAAGCCCAATTCATTTCTTTGTGTGTGTGCGTTCTGTATGACTGATAGCAGGGCTCTGAGTGACTGACGCTGAGTGACTGACGCTGAGTGACGGCCAATCAGGGAGGCAGCCCTGCCTGTCCAGGAAGTCCCATCTGTGCTGACAGTGCAGATTCAATCGGCTCCTGCACAGGGCTGGCTTGCACACCACCCACGCACCGATGCACTCAGACGATGGCGTATCAACACCTAAAACGGGCTACTCTTGCGAAATGTTTGTGTTTCTTATGTAACAACAACAGTATCTTGTGTAAGCATTTAGTATAGCCATTCTTACTGAAGTGTGCAAAAAGCTTTAATTCCCATAGCAACGGAAATGATTTGGAAGCATGAGGCTATATTCATCTCTGTGAACGTGGTGCTGTAAGTGTTATTATGCAAGCAGAAAATTTCAGCTTCATACAGGCACCAACCCATCAGGGGCTGGATTCCAAAATTCATGTGGCTCTTCTTTGTTCTTCTTTGGCTCATGTGTATTCATGGCTAATTAAATGCAAATAACTTCTTTTAGTAACAGCCTTCATGCATGCACACTACACATTAAAAGATGACTCATCATTAGCATCATTATCTTTTTTCTAAATCATTAGAGCCGTGTGGTTTTATGATAGCTGTTTACATACGAATCTTGGGTTTAAAATTTGTGAGACTCGCTTTAAACGAATATACTTTTTCAGATTTTATTTCCAAACCAGTCCAACGTTATTTCAATGACTAAGGTAATTCAAGGTCGTCTGTACAACACCCCTGCAACAATTTCATACTGAAAAACCTCCTTCGCAGACACATGAATAGGATGGGGAAATCACAAAAGCGGGATCTCACCTAAGTCTGTCTTATCTGTCAGTGGGACAGCCAATAACAATGAAAAAAGCACAGGTGTTATCCTTGAGACCTCCATCAGTCAGTGCTCAGCAAGCCTCTTCATCCTGGCACACAGTCTGCTCTGGGGAGACCTCTGGTGACATTCTCCCTCTTCTGTGGTTCACAACACTGAATTGTGGCCATTTGATCCCTGCATACTCCCTAAGGCACCAAATGGCTCTGGCATTTGCAGACAACGAGGCAACGGGATGCGCCGTGCCACACTGTAGTAAGGAGGGTCAGGATGTCTGGACGGAGCAGGGACGCCACTGCAAACCTCCTAAATACTCCAGACACGACAGAGAGGAAGAGAAGAAGTGACGGGAGTGCAGCTGAAGCTGCCTCCAGAGCTCCAGCGGACATGAAAGGAAAGAGCGTCACTCAGGGGCTTTGGTTGGAAAACGCTCATAGATAAGAGCAGCTAGAGAGTGCATGCAAGAGTTGGTGGGTTCGGTATTGGCAGCCTGTCCATGTGCATGTTATTTGTTTTCTGGAATCAATTCACATGGAGGATTGTGTCTGAAAAAAGAGTTTAGATTTGGTAATGTGCAAAAAAAAAAACCCTACTTCCTGCATTCCTTGATTTTATGCTGTAAAAACAGCATATAATCACCTTATTTAGTTGCTGTGGCAAATGTTTTGGTTAACAGCTGCCTCTTTAGCATTCATTTGAATTTATTTTCTTGTTTATGACGCCAGATCAATGTCATACACTGTCTGTCTTGCTCTTGTCTGGTCTGCATCATTTCATGCCAGTAATATCTAGCTGCGAAAAGCTCCACTATGTTCACCAGCTAGTTGCTAACAGTGTCCGCCTGCTGTTTGGTGCTTGCAAGGTAGCATACAGCTGCCTGCTGTGGCTAAAAGGCACGTCGATGAGAGCAGTGAGAGTGAACCCAAAATCAGGGGCCGTGAAACCAAAATTTATCAGCCACATTAAATTAAGTCAAGCTTACCAAGATGTTTTTTTAATGTCATCGAAGCAAGAAATGAGATCTGTTTAAACTCTGTATTTCATTACAATTTGTATTTTCCTTGAGTATTTCCACTTAATCTGCTTCAAACTTCTACTCCTCTACATTTCAGAGGTAAATATTAAACTTTAAGTCCACTACATCTATTTTACAGTTTGTTACTTTTTACTTTGCAGATTAACATTTTACACACAAGAAAACAGGATCAGCCTCTAAAGTTTAACATGTACAATGTACCCAACAGTATTAAGTGGTTTAAATGATCTCAACCCCATTCAACCACAGCATTAAAATTTTTTCATGTTTATGCATCAACACTGATCATCCATGTATGTAATACATACAGCATATAACAATATATACTTGATAGCAACTGAATTTGGAACAGAGGACTTCTACTTGCAATGAGTTTTTGTCATAGTCTGATATTGCTGCCTTTATTTAACTACAATCAGAGTACTTCTTCTACAAGTGATGCCAGCACATTTTATTTGATTAGCATTTAGCAGTAAAAATGGTCTTTTCTCTATTCTATTCTAAGAAACCCTTGTGCGACCAATAAAATGTAATATAGAAACTATTCAATAGACGGCAAGTATAAGACTAGAATTCATTGTTCTTTCTTCTTCGTTAATCATTGTTTCTTCCAATAAGCTAAAGCCACAACTTTCCATATTCTCCCACTTTCCTCTATTATCCGATCAGATTAAAAGCTAATGGGCAACTCCCTCCTGGTTCACACCGTTCTTATCGAGTACCTAATACTACCACTCACCTCCCTTGGCCACATGGGATTCAGCTGCCAATTAGCATGGCCTTTATAAACCCAATTAGCTGCACCTGTAGCACACAGCCTCTAGATCTTACTCTGATGCCAACACACAACCACCAATTTCCACACCAGCATCATTTAGACGGGTGGGCTATGTTGCTTGCTAATGGGCTCACTCCCATAACCAACATTAAAAGGTGGACTGTTTCAAAATCACATTCTGTGTCATCAATAACTTGTTACGTCTCTTCTGCAGTAACATGTTGTACTGGTACGATCAAACTAGCAGCCCAAATGCGCTATTACAGCTAACACAGAACAGTGTAGCCTTCACTGAGGATGTCTTCCAAGCTCTCCAAGGAAATAGATGGCACTGAAGACAACACAGATCTTTGCCAGTCTCGAGAGCAATAAAATGCTTCTTAAGACATATCCTTATGAAGTAGAGCCTGGCAGTTTTAAATCAGCCTACTGCTACCTCTGACTCTTTGGCAGACACATCGTCTTGGGGTGAAACTACCACTGAGACTGATATTAAAGCTCAGCTTGGACACAATTATAAAACTCTGTGACTCCTCAGGATTTATGGCATCGGTACAGAACATTAGCATTGGCCTTGTTCTGGATTTTGACCCCAAAAGACAAGGAGTAGTAGTCTATGCAGCGGAAACTCCAACTCCTTTTATTTAAAAAAAAGGGGGGAAAAATAGCATAAGAACATATTATTCTTGCTAAGCTTCCAGGAGAATTGGTCTGTCCAAAATGCATTACTGCATCATCTCACAGAAAGCATTGTGATGAATATCTTTCCAATATGTGAGGGAAAAGAGAATTTCTATTAGCAAGCTGTTCAGATAACACAGCAGGGAAAAAAAAAAAAAAAAAAAAAAAAAGAACTCGTCCAGCTGGCTGAGTACAGCTCCAGTGTCTTCAGTGTCTCCTGCTCGATCTTGATCTTTCTCTCTCTCCTCTGAGGTATACTGCTCAATCAGCCTCCATTAGTAAATTAGATGTTATCTTCCCTGACTGGATCAATAAATTATCACATAACAAGATGTTGGACCTGGATTTACATTACTGGTCCTGACAGCATGTAACAAACTAATTATTTCTGAAGGAGCCATTACTGTGTGTGTGACAATGTGGGAAATGGGGTGGAGACATTTCTATGACTTGCGAATGCCCACAGAGCTAATACACAGAAATCAAAAGCAATGACACAGTCACATTAAAACCAAGCTACAAATAGACATAGAGCTCACACAGGAAGGCCAAGGGCGCCAATGCTAAAAAAAAAAAAAAAAAAAAAAAGACATCTTCATTAGAACACATCATCCTAGATTCCCTCGCTCATCTCCCTTGAACTGTTTTATTGGCTTAATAAAAGCAGGATATAAAAGAGCATTTTACTCTATTTCATTGCATGTTTTATTACATAGGCCTATTGATTTTCTAAAAGTGTTTTTGGTTTCTAATATGCTTCAGTGAATATCCTCTTGTATTTTCATTTGGGTTTAAATGTATATCCAGGGTGTCGTTTTTTTATGTAGAGTTGAATACAGAGAGCGATAGCTGTTAAATTGTCATTTAAGGTAAGGTAATGGCAAATGTTTGCGCCCATGAGAGTGAAAGAAAAAAAGAGAAACCATGGCAACAGTTAACATGTTGTTCCCTATGAATGAAGTGTGAAGAATTTATTGGCTTAATGTTGTTGTCAAAGTTATATGTTGTGTGGTTGTGCAGCTGTAAGCGCCATTTTTAAGGATGTTCTGACATCCGAGCTCAGACAGTCGGCCATTAAAGCGCACTGTGCTGCTGAGCTGCTGGATGTTAGAGGAATATCTACTGCAGAAGACAAACAGATCTGGTCGTTGGTGCGACTAAAAAGGTAAAATGTTAGTTCTGCAAAGAAATTAAGAAATGTCTCAAATAGCATTTGTTAAAACAATATTTCAGGTAGTTTTCTTTATCAGGCAAAGAGAAAATGACATAAAACCACACTGGAATCATCTTGAAAGAGGTTGTAGTCATAAAAGAGGAACAAAATCTGTTCACAGGGAGTACTACTACATGAATTTCAGGGGGAAAAAAAATGTAGAAAGCCGTTTGTGGCTCCAGAGGGAGCTGTGTGAAGTCTGATAAACCACCTCAAGCTGGAGAATACAAGCCTGAAAAAGAAAAAAAGTCTGCAGGTTGAGAGGAATGACCCTAGTGCCAAAAAATATGTGCCAAAGTATACTTTAGTGTAGCACTTCAAGTATATTTAAACATTGCAAAGTATGCTTCCAGCACATTTATATAAATGTGTACTAACTTCAAATAGATCGAAAGGATACTTTTAATGAATATACTACAGTAAAATATATATTTTGAAAAAATTAAGTTCAATATCATCAAATATTAAATAAAAGGATTTTTCTGCTGAGCTGTCATTGCATATTCACTTTGGGCTCATGCCAATATTTCCTTACTGGCCAATACCAATGATGTTAAGATGTCAACATACATACCGACTCGAAAGCTTCCAAACCCTGACTTTGTGACATACAAACACATAAAAGAACACTCAAAAACAACCTCCTGCAGGGATGCACTACTAAATGCCTCTGAGATCTCTGTAAATCTCACATGGCATTGCGTTAATATGTATGGTTCAACGGCAGTACAGACAAAACATTCTTGGATCCAGTTATCACCCAAGTCGTGCAGGGCAGGGGCTGGCTGTGCATCCAGGGAACACTGCTCTATGTAAGTGGCAGGTCAGCATCTTCTCAGCATGGATAGTGACTGCTTATGAAGCAGTAAGGAGACTGACATACAGGCAAGGTGAGAACAGGGAGTGTGGTGGAAAGATTGAGGAGGAAAGAGGGCTTCAAAGATCTGTGGCAGTGGGTCTTTGTTTGACTGCCAGAAGCTGGAGGGGGAGAAAAATGGGAGTGCTGTATTAGAGGGGAAGAAAAGAAAACCTGTAAGCAAAAGGAATAAAGTGTCTGTCCTTATAAAGTCAAAGAGTAGGAGAAGGACACAGAAGACAGAGACAGAGAGAGAGATGGGCTAGAGGAAGGGATTGAAAAATGCCAGAGAGAGGTAAAGGGGGGGGGGGGGACGCCAGAGAGTCTGAGGCTGAGAGTAAAGAATGTGGGATTGGCTGGTTGGGTAAAGGGAGCTTTGGTCCCTATAAAGTCACATTACTGCAGGCTCATAACACAGGGAAGCTGCTGCCTCCACAGATATGAGCAGTGGCTTTGGTGCATGAATAATTCAGCTGGCAAGAAGGACACAGGGATCCGTGGATACAGAGGCATATGGATGGGCCTTTGCTAAGGCCCCGAGAGACATAACGCACAGCAGGAAAGAGCACAAGTTAATCCACGTCACCATAAGATCTGACCTTACGCACCTATGAAATCAGAGCTAGTAGAAGAAGCAGCTGCAATGTTGGAAAAGACCATCTATCCTTGTACCCTTTTTTTTTTTTTTGCACTCTTTGTGTCTAGGCCTCATTAGGCAGTGCGAAATGTGCATCATGTTTTACAAGAGGTTTGTTAGCATGGAAATGCATGCAAAGCCCCACTGTGGGACGGACGCTTTTATTAATCCGGTGAGGAGAGAGTTAATGTGAAAGTTCCTTGGCATGCATTAGATAGCGGCTGTACTAATGGGAGGCAGGCTGCTAGGAACCTGGCCGACAGGGATTAGATAGAGAAGTGATCACAGGGAAGACTTCATCAGAAATGCTGAGGCACTAGGCAGCTCATTACTACTGTAGCAGCACAGCCTCAGCCCAGTGGTCCTGCCCTGCTCAGCTCTGCACAGACTGGAAATATGGTATTGACGCAAACATACACACATACACAACAGACGACTCCCATACAATTACTGTAAACCTGCAGTTCAGGTGCAAATGCACACATGTAGGCATTTGTTAGGAGCAGCACATTCGCCTGTGTGTATGCTGGACTGTAGACTCTTGCCCTATGATCCCTGCAGCACTGAGGCTACAACATGTGCTCAGATACAAACAAGCACTGGAAAAGATCTAAAGCACACAGACCATCGTCACAACGCAGACTTCAAACACACACACGTAATTTATATTTCATGCGCTTACACTGTGAATCTGAACAAAAGGAATTACACTGTTTTCCTAAAACATCAAAACACATTTTCAACGAGGCTGAAAGGCACCAAGACCCTCTGAGGATAACAAACATAAAAACACCTTTTTTGTGTGTGATTTTAAAACTCCTTTTGAAACTATGGCTTCTTGTTAGAAGGGCAGACCAGTGTTATCAAGCTCTCTGCCTTGCTCTAGTGGCTAGTGATGGCTTCTCATCTACCTCTGGCAGTTCTGGTTCCATCCATTGCTTCAGCAGAAACACTGGATTGAATTGGAGTTACATCAGCCTCCCATACAGCACCCACCTAAGTATTTACAGCATGTTTTCTACCTGGAAAATCTTTTTCTTTAAAGCAAGAATTTCTATTTGTGGATGGCGGTGCTTTGGATACACTTACACTAACGTACGTTTGTCAGTGAACCAGCCGTTACCTACACTGTCAAGGTGGCTACAACTTGAAAAGAAACTTGGTAACCTGTACATATAGAACAGGTTACCCAGACAACTACTAGCGAACAAACATCGCCTTTTCCTTCCAGACAGAACCAGAGACAGCAGGGTATGATTGCATCTGTTTTGCATAAACACCTTTTCCTTGTAAAATGATCATTTCTTTGCATTCTGTGACTGAAGACAGTGTGAAGACAACAGGATGTTTATCATTGAAAGCCCCACAGTGAGCAAACACTTTCGTCTGCTCCGGATGACAACGGGTTCATCATGGCAATTGCTCACCTCCTGCTCAAAAGGAGAAATGACTGCCAAAGAGAAGTGATAGCGGGGGTTGTGTGCCGTGCGAGTGGGTTCACAAGAGACAGCTTAGCACTGATGTGGCAGAGGGGGATTGGCATAGACAGTATGCAACAGAGAAGAGAAGAAGAATCTTTTTCTGCTGTTGTGTTGACAAGACTTTCATATTCAGCCATGCTTCTCCATTAGAGAGGCCAATAAGACCAAATGTGTTAGCATTTTTTTTTTTCTAAACACAAACACACAGAGAGCCACACCAAACAGACAGCAGACATTAGCCGTCATGTTTGTCACAACGTGGCCCGACAGACTGTGGGCATAAAATGATGACAGTTTGTAAGATGCCAGATCCAGACTGAGAAGTCAGTCGCAGTTTGTGTGAAAAATAAAGACAGATGGTTCAAAAGAGTGAGAAAAATGTTGACTTTGGACAAACAGCAGCAGAAATAGCCAACCATCCTCCACTGGAACAAAAAGTCCACACCAGCTTCTCCTTGGATGCTTGAGGACATTCAGAGTCCCAAGTGCAAATGTACACCTTCCCAAATGTGTATGTCAGCACAGTGTTTTACCAAGAGCACTATTAGCCATGTGGCATGACTCAAGGGATGGCAAAGTCTGTCTGTCTGTCCGTCAGTCCACCACTTCAGTCCAAATAGAAATATCTCAGTCAGATAGATGGCCATGAATCCCTTTGGTTGATATTTGTGGTTCACAGTAAAATATCCTGATGACTCACCAGGAAATTTGCTGGATATATCCAAAGTCCCAAGCAGATGAATTCAAACAGCTTTGATGATCATTTGACTTTTCGACTAGTGCTGCTAGCAGGTCAGAGTCTTCACTGCAATCGTAATAACTTGGATCCTCTGACCTTTCATCTGCTGCCATCATCAGGTCAAAGTTTCAATTTAATAAATATTTTCCTATGTGACTAAATACTTGCAAAACTACTGCCGTCTCCACCAGCCTCAGCTGTGCTATGCGTTTAGTACTAACAGGAAAAAGTTTGGATGCTAGCATGCTAAAGTAAGATGGTGTAGTATTAATCTAACACTACACTCTCCATGGAATAAAAATGTCTAACTTTTTAAAGCTTTACAGCAAGGCAGGGCAATCTAATTTGCAGTGACAATGATGATAAGCTTTAGATATTTTTACTTGATATGGGTGGATCTAACAGTCCATCACACAGCAGAAATAAAAGCGACGACAGCCAGTCAGTCAGTAGCTTTTGACTTGCATGTCACATCCATTAGTAGCAGACAACCATTTCCTACTGCAGAGAATTGTTTGAGCTACCGGTGAAGAAAGTGAATGAGAGCATAGATGTCTTCTGGAAATGAGGAAAAATAATGAGTGGAACTGAGGGGCACACAGTGACATTTGCTTCTCTGCCTCTGTTCTCTCTGTCACTGCCTGTTTGCATGAGGGCAGGGCTGAGCTGTGGACAGTCCGCAGAGGGGAAGAGCCCACAGCGGAGGACTGAAACACACTTTGGGATTTATTTCACTGGAGTCAACAACAATGCTCATTATCCATAGGCAGTACTGGACAGTTACTTTCAAAATGTAATATATTACCAGTTACTGTCATCTGAACATAACAACATTAGAATACCTTACGATGGCTTTAGACAGGAACTTGGCTGAGATGCTTTATCTAATGCATTTCTCCTCCTCGCATGGCTCACACAACAGGCCGCCATTTTTATCTTCACAGCTGCTTGCACCATCTCTGTGGAGGCTCACGTTTCAGCTGTGTGTGATGGGTGTAACCACGACCTAAGGTCTTTATTTACATTTCAAGTATTTTTTCTTCAACAACGTGCCTGTAAACGAGGTTTACGCACAACAAAAAGGCACTGAATAAATACATTTATCTACATTTTGCAACCAAGGCGGAGCAGAGTGCGCTGCTCTCTGGAAAGAGATGGGCACACACGCATGCATTCGCACGCACACACACCTCTTTTGCACCAAGTTTGCTGATAGCTGGAGCTATGGCGATAGCCAACATTTCCCATCATGCCATGCTGGGCTGAGTAGTTGGTTAAGTTTGATGTGTTGTATTTCAAACTGACTGTCTTGGGATACACCACCTCATTCTTATAGCCTCATGCACACTTGACAGACCGACCTCTTTATGTTTCCTAAGCTGTGACTGGACGAGAGGGTCCAGCATGTCCTGTGAATGCCTCTGGCACACTTGCTGATTGTCACTCCAGAAACAGGCAGGCTGTGTGGATATAAACGACCAGTTTGATGTGCATAAGAGCACAGATGTCGGCGTCTTTGTTCTGCTGCAGCCTGCTGCGGTCGTGCATGATTTAATCCAGTTAACGACAGTCGATCTGGCACGCGTAACTAGACTCTGACAACGCGTGTCACTCAAATTAGAGACTGCCGATGAAAAACATACCTGTCACCCTCAGATGGCTTTAAAGGGAGCTGATCAGCTGAACGGAAAAAGTGAATGAGAGATGCTGATAAGAACAGACATGAATCTTTACTCTGCCTTCCTGCCGTTATTGGCGTAATTGCTATGAAATTGTATTTTTTCTGTGCATTGAGATGCGCCTACTGGCTGATGAATGTTTAGTGAAAATGAAACTGACAAGCTAAATATGGGTTGTGTTATTTTCGAAGATTCTGTGCGAGTACGTTCCTGCCAATTAAAGGGAAGAAAGCAGCACAGAAAATTGATGCATCATACGTGTGACCTGCTGACCCGGACCAGGAAGGCTGACTGTGCATGGAACAAAAACACTGTGAATACTGATACCAAAGTGGTCAACGATGCACCTCCTGTTGCGTCGCTCGTCATGGTGAGTCACTCAAACGCCGAGGAGACGCAGGTGGGGAGCTGCTCCAGAAAAACACCACCTCAATGGTGTAAACTGTGCCTTGTGCAATGAACAGATTAAAATAGAACCCAGAGCCACAGAGTGTCAATGAAACTAACAAAAAAAAAAAAAAAAACTTGAGTCCTGCTTATCAAGTTGCATTCAGTGTAGCTTCCTGCTAGTTGTTGCAGGCATGACAGCTTCATATTCATCTTTGGTTAAGATGCTTTTTTTTAAAAAACTCCTTACATTTAAACAGCAGCATAAGATCAACGCAGCTCAGGCCTGTTTAAGCTTCGTTTCTTTCGGTAGCATCTGCAATTCCAACCCAGCGTGAACATACTGCAAGGAACTCATTTTCGTCAATTAATTAACTTGTTAAATTATTTTGACTGTGGGGTTGTGATCATCTTTAAACTATATTAAAAAGTAATTTAAGAAAAGAAGAAAATTTGTTCCAGAGTCTGATTATGAGGGTAATTGTACTTGGAGATCCCATACCTTGATAGAAGGCAGACATGAGAAGAAAATATCAGTACAATGATCGCACTGCGATTCAGAAAATGAGTTCACGGAGGCAAGTATTAAGTTTACTCACCTCTAAAAACGAGTCACATATTTCTATTTTCTCGTGTGTTGTCATTGTTTGTTACATTCCGCATAAGCGCCGTAAAGCCAAAGGGATGTCCTGGTGGCGTGACCATGTTAAATAAAAACCTGAGCGCTACGCCCAGAGAGGTGGCCTGCTGTCAGCGCCTTCTGCTTGACATGCAGACGGCGAAGGAAGGGAAGAAACTGGGGAAATTTAGCCGAAGCAATCCTCGATCACAAATTCAGTGAATCATTAATGTATCATATTGCAGTCAAGACTGCTTTCCATTTCAATTCATTCTTATTTAGACACCTCGTTTCATGAGAAAATAATCACAAAAATAACCAAAAACAGAAATAATCATATTCATAACCGTCAGAGCGAGGCAGATTGAGGGGGGATCTGCGTTACTTTATTGGCAGAGCCCAAATGAAGCGTCTGCTTTCACCTTGTGTGGCTTTGCACTTAATCACTTCTTTGCCTTGCCAGTGAAATGTTAGCTCTGGAGATTTTTGGAAGCATTGTGCTCCTAATCTAACAAAACATCTGTGATTGGAAGTGCCCACATGCCATTAATGCCACAGCTACATCACTCTTCTGCACTGGTACCCTCGTGGCACTTAGTCTTCCAAGACATCGCTTGTCCATTAAATGTTGGCCAGAGCACACATAAATGCAGACTCATGTGCACACTCAGGGAATGATGCACAGTGAAGTGACAGAGGGACAATGTCACTGTTTGCAGCTGTTCAAACATGTCATCTACTCTCTTGTTGGGAGCTTCCCATGTAATTACACAGCTGTCACACTGTAATCACTCTAATCTCTGGTGAATCACGAGGAAATAGCATGGGCCACTCACTCATTAAGACGCATGCCTCCTCTTCATCTGCCATGTGTTTGTTTTATAAACCTGGACCGATAATCTCCTTGTCTGTGATGGGATTAAAAAAAAAGTCATCACTAGCATTGTGAAAAAAAAAAATTTGATGTAAACACAACCACTGCCAGCGACAGCTTGTGCGAGATCACACACAGAAAAGAAAAAAAAAAAAAAAAAAAACGCCTGCATCGGGATCAGCAGTTCCATGCAAGATGTCTGACAGGGATTGTTAATCTCGTGAATTAACCTGTGGTCAGGTTGAGTCTGTGCGGTGTCCACTTCCTGCCGGCCGAGAGACTTTGCACAGTTGGAGCGTGAAAGAAGTGAGCTGTCAAGTTGTGTCGATTACATGCCAGCTGATGTGACAAGTTCAAAGGGAAGGCATAAAAATGAAAATGATTGCTGTCATATGGGTCAGTATTAAATAACTCCCAGTCTGATACTCACATGTGCCCAAAATAAAAATAAATTGCAAATATATAATATGGTGACTTTAAAGCCCCCACGCACTCCGATGGTCTCTCTCTCACACACACACTTGCACACACACATACAGGTGTTTTCAATCAGTTTGTTGAATAGACTTTTTCTCTGGACTGTGCTTAATTGGCATCTCACTTCCCTTATAGAGTGGGCCACTTTTGTCACTTATTAACACAGTATGGTGACATCATGTATAGCGCCGCGCAACTCAAACCTGCACTGAGTGTGTGAAACCTACTAACAAGGACACACGGTATCATTGATGCAAGGCGCCTCAAATTGGACCCGCTATCATTAATGACGACTGAAGCCTGCAGTTCCAGCTCAACCTTGTGATGATCTACCGCTTTAAAAATGTCATTATTTCCTGCTCGAGGGTTTAGCGTACATTCGTTTCTACCAGCACATGTTTTCATTCATCCAATAAGTGACATCACCTCATGAAGATTACCAAGCAGGGCACACCTCACAGGGAGAACAGAAAGAGTCCATCCCGCGAAGATGGTTCGTCCATGGGTCTGTGTCTACCGCCGGCATAGTCAACACAGTCTGCATCTGAGCCGAGTCGTCAATCATGCCGAAGCCTCAGGAAAGCCCTCAGTTATCTCTATTCTCACCATCTGGATGGAGAAACGCCAGAGTGGCTACTTCCTGCATGACTCTTAACTGCCGACTAATGAGCAGGAAACTGGCCTGACCAGAGTTGAGTACAAAGAGACTGAGATGAACTAATTGTTAATACTTTTTGGTTGAGGATTTTTTTTTGGCCTGACCATAAACTGAACAGTTTTGCTGTGGAAAATCCTAAATCTTGTGTGTATTTTGTGCTTTGTGAGGGTTATTTTGCAAGGTTTTTGAGCTGAAGTATCCTCACATGTGGTTTGATTTCCACTGATTTATTTGTCAGAAATGACTCTGACTGTCAAACCGCTAAAAAAAACCTAGAGGCAAGAAAAGTAACAGCAGCAGCAGTTTATAACTACAGATGGGCCAATATACTCCAAAGTAATTAAAAAAAGGAAACAATTAACAGCTGCTGTAATTTTGAATCTTGCTCTACCTGCAGATAATTACAGATATTACAGCTGCAGTTCTTTCTGAAAGATGCTCATTTTGTGTGAGTGCACAGTATGTTTAAGGTTTTCCATTTTAAACACACAAAATGTGACTGGAGCAGACAGTGTTGGACACTGCAATGAGTAAATAAGTACAATTAATAAATAAGGAATATAATGCTCATACTCTGGGTGTCCCATCTTTCGGTTTCTTTTGAGAGGAGGGTGCTAAAGACACAACTTTTATCAATGCACGATGTGATATCTTTCTGTTGACTACTGGTTAAAAGCAAAAACGCATCTTCAAACTAGTACGGGTGAGAACACAAAAATAACCTTAATGCTGCTTAGTATGTATTGAGTTTGCGGATGGACTCTGTGCCAGTGGCAATCCAGAAAATGAAGATATTTTTGATGGTCTTACTCCAGGAATTTTCTGCAGAGGAGAGGATTAAATGATGGTGAGGTTTTAAGGCCACACACCTCCAGGGCCTCTAAGAAGTTAATCAAATGTTTCGGGGAAGTTTATTTATATGTGCTGGTGCGATGTATGCATTTGGAATGGCAATGCCGTCACTCTAAACAACCCATGGCTGCATGAGTGCAACTTACTTTTTACAGCTGGTATTCCCCATACATTTGTATAATTTCACTCCTCGCCACAGAAAAAAAGCATACTCTTCAAAGGGGGTTGTACAAATTGATTGGGTAAGAGCTCTTTCTATTCCCCCACCACAGCAATGTGAACACCAGTGCTATGCATCAGAAATAGACATTCTTTTCAGAAGTATGGAGGGAGAAAGTGGGGGGGGGTAGAGGAGAGAGAAAAAAAAACCCTGCATGTATTCAAACTGGAGGCCACGCTGAATTGATGGGCACCAGCCGTGGAGCTTTTCTGCAGGGAAATCATTTGCATAATGGGAAAGTGGTTGGAGTTGGAGCTGAGAGCTCTCCTCTTGTGGGGACAGTCAGTGAAGTGGAAGGAGAGCGCTCCTATCAGACAGGAGACAAATACCAAGGTGCACCGAGAGAGAGAGATGTGTGCTTGTGATATGCTCTTTTGCTTCCTGTCACCTGCCTATTTCATCTGCAAAACAATTTACCAACAATCTCGCAGATGGCCACAGCCAATATGCACTTGCTTTTGAAAAGGCTGCGGCAGGATTGCCCCGTCTTCATTCCGCTAATGAATCTTACACAATAGTTTCCGGTCAACTTGCTATGATAAAAAGAAGGCTGGCTGATTCGGAAAATTGAAATTCAGCCAAATTTAATTCTTGAACGCTGCATCTGCGGAAAGCGAAGCAAGCTTAAGCCTCAATCGAACAAGCAGCCTCACTCTATTATACCGTAAAACTCTGCTCGCACTTCATGCTCGTTCAACCGTAGCTCCACATAGTGATCCCTAGCCGTTCTTGCTTTAATAAATACAAGAGAGCCCGAATTTGGAAACAGTGCACTGCTATATTATATGGCTAATATTTGTGCACATACATTAGAGTGCTTATGAAAAATAGCTTGGAAGACACGGTGGATATGGAGGACAAAAGCATATAGACTGCAGCCCGGAAAATGTGTCTTGCTGCATGATTTATAGGTCTTTGCCTGTTTTATGCAGTCTTATGATGTATGTGCGCACTTACCAGAAAGGAGGTATGTAGTGTAGGCTAGGAAGTGAGGATTGAAGTGAATGATGCTTCAGTCATACATTTTTCAAAGGTTTTGGGGGTGCTTGCTGTTGCCTGGGAAGAATATCAACAACAGCTTTGCGGATGCAGGGAGGAAAACAGAAGAAGAGCATGCTCCTCCTGGAATTACAGAAAGTAAAGAAAAGAAAACTGCTGCTCATAATATTTCTTGGCATGTGACACATCTGCAATCCAAGATGTCCACTACTTGACTTATGTAATACCTTGTCTTACAAACCAAACTTGAGTGGTACTGCATCCTGATCAGCTGATTCTTAACCTGCATCTCACCTGACTATCTATATGAATTTACTATTACAGTTATGTTATCGGATATTATGTATGTATGAGATGCTGACATAATGCTTGTTCTCACCTTGATGACAAGCATGTCCCCTCAGCATGCAACGTGCTGCTGTTGCACAGTGGCTGGGTACATTTGATGCGACTGAATAGTTCGCATTTTCTCGTCTTTACAGGGGCCACCACTGCAGCTTATTAGCTGCTCTCTGGTGTTAGCAAATGACTTGCTGTCGATTACAAAAAAAGGGGGAAAAAAGAGCCGAGTTCATTTGACCTGAGCGCTCTAGTTTGTTTCCTAATGCCTGTTTTAATCAGCAGGTGCCTGGTTCTCCACCGTTAATCAACGCAATTAGTTTCAACCAAAAGTCCCGACCGTTCAGAAATAAATGGGCTATGTATGCTGGGTTAAGGTGCTGAATGTAACAGTATGTTGCACTTAATTTTCTGTCTTCCTCTAGATATCAGGTGAACTCACATTAAGGACAAAGTAGAATATGTGACTCTTCTCAAATGGCTTTGATGTTCATAGCTCAGGATATAAGTTTTGGGTATATAGATACTGATACAGTATTTGGATTTTTGGCCTTGCTGTTAAACAGGATGCCGGTGTTCATCTCAGCAGAGTCAAACGTCAGTCAGTGATTCATAAATGTTTTTTTAATAGTTTTTGGACAACGATGGAGGTCTATGGCACAGAGGAACAAACGTTTTAGTATTCTTTTCATGGGACTTGGTGACTAACAAAAATAGAGACTATCACCAGACTTATCTTTTAACAAAATAAAGAAATGTCACAACATTTCTTAATGTTAAAAATCATGATTAGCTCCAGCTCACTGGCTCCGCTTATGCGTGTGACTGCAGGGACTGGAGCTGTATTCACATTCCAAACACACGTTGTGAGTCTGTGCAAACTGAGACGAGTGATTCAGCACATCTTTTCATTTTCGAAAATAAAAAAATGTGTTTGCTTTTTCTTGCCTTGGCCTTGTGTGTATGTGCGTGCATGAGTGTTAAATACTGATGTTCAATTAATGTTCATGTTCAGAGCAGAAAGAAATGTCACTTACTGCATATAATAGAGGCTTGTCAATCAGCATTAAAACCAAATGTGGACTTAAAAAATAAATTAAAAGAATGCATATATATATATATATATA